>WOVY01002697.1:0-252500 GCA_013436015.1 Rhipicephalus annulatus | reverse complement strand
CACCCAAATCTGAGCACACAGGCCTACAACATTTCCGCCTCCATCGGAAATGCAGCCGCCGCAGCCGGGATTCGAACCCGCGCCCTGCGGGTCAGCAGCCGAGTACCTTAGCCACTAGACCACCGCGGCGGGGCGACGCGCGTGTCGTGTAAGAACATGGCAACATACCACGCTCATAGCGTGCTCGCGGTCGTTTCTCTAGCTCCACATATACTAAATTTGGTATCACGTGACGTGAATAGTTGACGAAAGAAAACGACCGATCCAAACATGATAATCATGACACGGAAGTCATGTACGGCATCATTTACCTCCACCACGTAACGTTGCGCTGATTTTAAAGTTACATATCAACATTTCTCATTCGTGCTTTGCATATCATGGATTACCGCTGTACGTGGGATCTGCCAATTTCTTTAAGGTGCGAAGCTTCTTCGGGTCGAGCTGAATCAGGTATGTGGCGTGACCACCCTCACTGCGCATGCGCGTCTTCTCCCCCTCTCTGTCCTTTCCAACATTCCCCTCTCTCGCCTCGAAACGCCCCCGCGGACAGCGTGCGTTCACCCCTCTCTCACCTCGCAACGCTGACACAGGTAGTGGTGGTGGTAGTGTTTAGAAGAAGGCGCCTAATTACTGCAGCCCAGTAGGTAGTACGGCGCAGCGTCTTGCCGACGCAGGCAGCGTCTGCTAGTCTACGACCACTGCCCCTTCTCTCGCTTCACAATGCCAACGCAGGCATTGTCTGCAAAAAAAAACTGGCTGCTGCTGCTGTACAACAATTTAGTGGCCACCCACCCAATTATATATATATATATATATATATATATATATATATATATATATATATATATATATATATATATATATATATATCGCAGTGTGCGCGTTCAACTGGACTGTGTGTTTCTGTGTCGAATCGGCGTCCTCTGTCTTTCATTGCCCATCAGCAGCGATTTGCAATGTTCCAGTAAGAAAACACCGGTCCATCGCTGCGTGCTTTGCACCTCCGCATGTTTTTAGGGGCGAAGCTCCTTATAGCGCCACCCGTTCGTCCCTCGGAGTCGTAGTCGCGGCGTGTAACCAGTGTTTGACCTCCAAAGTGGTGCCGGTGGGAGATTTCTACTGTGCGTTGTTGAACAATAAAAAAAGTCATAGCGTGCGCGTTAACTAAAAGCCGAATTCTCCTGTCTCTTATTCCCCATTAGCAGCCATTTGGCATGTATATTGAGCACTATCTGACAAAAAAGGTTGCTACGTTATACTCACTGGGCGTAACCTCCTTGGTTTTAGAAAGGTTGAGCGAGCGTTGGGCCGCAGTGCCATGAATACAGTGAACTAGTATATACCATGAAGTCAAGGTGGTTAAAGCTGGGATGTAGACACGAAGCGCAAGCCGTAAGGAAGTGTGCGTGTGCCACCTCTCGTTTGGTCCTTGGAATGTCCGCTGGATGGTGGTGCTTCTATATCGAGAATATATGATGAAAAGATGCGACATGGTGGTACTTGGAGTGTTGAATAGATGGACGAATGGACACACAGACAGATGCATGGACGGACTCACGGATGGCTGCACCGACGGATGGACGCATGGACGGACGCAGGGGCGGATGCATGGACGAACTTAGGGATGGATGCACGGATGTACGTGCAGACGCACGAACAGACGCATGCACGGGCGTGCGAATGGACGCATGGACGGTCACACAGACGGACGCATGGACAGACGGAAGCAAGAACGAATGGACGGACGGATGCTTCGCCCCACTCTCCATCATTCACTCCGTGGATATGCTGCCATTTTTTTTTTGCGCAACGCTGCGATGAGTGCCAGCGTCAGCGCCATCACCAATATATGCGCTGATGCCCGCTGCTTCGCATATATGGTTCCCTTTAGCGGGCGACGGTGTAATTTTATCCTTCTCCTCACCTCATACCACTCATCCTCTCCTTACCTTCAATCTCTTACTATATTTTACATGGATATGCTATGCTTTCATTCTAATCCCCATTCTTATGTTTTTCTTTCTCTTTATCTGCTTTGTTTGCTGTCTTTTTTGTGATAGCAAGTATATGAACAATCCCGGCTGGCTTTGCCGTCGCCACCGCCATTATTTCCACAATAATATATATATATATATATATATATATATATATATATATATATATATATATATATATATATATTCTGCCGGGCTTGTCTGCACGCGCACTGAATTCCCATCTCAACAAATCGGGAAGGGAGGGGGGGGGGGTGAGGCGTATGGTTGCCGTGCTATTACGGCAACAATCAGCGCGCGCCTTGCACTCTCACAACAAGCAGGAGCTTCTACGGGCTGCTTCTCAACACGAAAAAACGGTGCCAAAAGTCCACCTGGAGTGGCCGTGTACTCTTAGACCAGCGTTTTGTAGAGTTACATGAGATGGAATCTAAATGATTTGACTGCCTTCCCCACTTCGTATTTAGACGCCGTCACTGCGCACGAGCCTTGTTGTGGTCTTCTACTGCGGCCGCACCACAAGAAACTTGGTTACTTAGCAAGCGCATGTTTACTACAATTATTATTGCTCTTAAATATGCTAGCCTTGCTTTGTAAAACCTTCGAATATGTTGCTATCGCAATCATCGCTTCGCTCTTTGGCAAAACTGTGACTTTTTCTTCATTCTGTCACCCACAGCACTGCAATCATATGGTCCCCGTAAACGCTTGTTCTGCTAGCGTATCTCTGTAGGTTTTGGGTACCCGACTTCGGGTACCCAAACTCAAATCCCGTCTGGCCAAAAAAAATGTGTTACTAATATCTAATAGATAAATAAATAGATAAATAAATAAATAATAAACGTTTCCTGCCATGATGTTGCATCTTTTTCATTACCATCCCCCCGATTTCTTCCCATATATCAAACCTCATCAATAAGGAACCAATGGAGCAGTGACAAGCACCGTTCAGGAAATCAAAAGATATTTGCGATGGTCCAACTGCATAGCAAGAATGCCGCAGGTGGTTCGCGCGAACTTATGCGTGTCACGTTATAAAATCTAACTCACAGTCAATCAAGCAAATATCATCGCGCGACGAACCTGTCATATTGAAACGTCAAACAGCTGTTATATCATAGCACGGCTAGAAAGCACGTAGCCTCTTGCAAAGTTTCTCTACGCCAGCAAGGCGTGAAGTAGTTCGTATGCGTATTCCATGCGTTACAATTCTCGAGGGAAAAAAACATAATTGATCACGGCAACATTAGGGGCGTGGCTTTGCGTCAGCCGCCGATGTAAACCGCATTTGTTTGAAGATGAAAATAAAACTATCATTACAAAATGTCATCGAGAGATTCTTTTTTTCTTTTTCGCTTCGCAAGGAGGCAACAAAGCTCATCAATACCTATGAAGCAAATTGTCTGCATAAGGTTCACAATGCCAAATTCGTAATTGCAGTCATGCGAACAACAATTCCATGAGTGGCTTTACAGCTGGCATGTGTGAGTGTTGTGCCGTGATTTGAAAGGTATAGATTATGAGCGTGCGCTGGGTTTCTATAGCACAGAGGAAGAAAAATGAGCAGGTCCCACGTACAGTGAGAATCAATGATATGCGAAGCACGAATGAGGAAGGTTGACATGCCACTTTCAAATCACCACAACGTTAATAGCTGGAGTTAAATTATGCCGTACACGACTTCCGTGTCATGATTATCATGCTTGGATGTGTCCTTTTCCTTCGTCGTATATTCACGTCACGTGGTGCCAAATATAGCATATGTGGAGCTAGCGAAGCGACCGCGAGCACGCTATAAGCATGATATGTTGTGATGTTCTTACATGACACGCGTCTGATGATTATCATGTTTGCACCAGTCATAGACCTTCGTAATTCATCGAAGTCACGTACCACCAAATTTGGTATATGTGGAGCTAGCGAAACAGCCTCGAGTGCATCATGAAGGGCCCAATATACTCCAACGTAATGTTGACAGTGACGCTACGTTAGCAAAAGGCGAGCACTCTATGGTCTGACGCCAAGCGCGACCGGCGTGACCAGCGTCCGTCGGCGCGGCCCGACGGCAACCGGCGCGAAATGCGACATGCTGCATTTGGCGCCAATGCATCACCATGACAGCACTGTGTCTGCCTCTTTTCCTGCCATACACTCGCAACGCAGCGCGCGTCTGCGAGTATATCAATAAACAATTGTATCGGGCCAGTTGGTAAGGATCCATCTTGCTTGGAAGCGCAGCCACTATTACAAAGAACACACAACACAAGCGCTTAACTTCAACTAAACGTTTACTCCAAACGGCAGAGTTTATAAAGGGGGTGAAAAGAGAAAAAGAATGTACGGGACTGGCACGTATGCTTTTTGTTGTCTACCATTTTTTATTCTTTTTCTCTTTCCACCCCCTTTTATAAACTCTGACGTTTGCGATAAACGTTTAGTTGTAGTTAAGCGCTTGTGTTGTGTGTTCTTTGTAATAGTGGCTGCGCTTCCTAGCAAGATGCGAGTGTATGGCAGGACCGGCGCCTGGCGTGGCAACGCCGGCGTGACGCGACGAAACGAATGCCGGTGAGCATGTGCACCGCGTCACGGCGAAATGTATTGGCGCCTTGACTGTGGCATGTAGCCATGTTCTCACACGATACGCATGTCATGATTATGTTTGCACCAATCACATACCTTTGTCATCCAGTGACGTCACGTAATACCAAGTTTGGCATATGTGAAGCTAGCGAAACAGCCGCGAGTGCATCATGAGTGTCGCGTCTAGTCATGTTGTAACATTACACGCATGTCGTGATTATCATGTTTGGATGTGTTATTTACCTATGTCGTCCGTTCGCGTCAGGTAATACCGAATTTGGTATATGTGAAGCTAGCGAAGCGGCCGTGAGCGCATCATGAGCGTAACATGTAGTCATGTTGTTACATGACATGCATCTCATGATTATCATGTTTGCACTAGTCAGATACCTTTGTCATCCATTCACGTACCGTAATACCAAATTTGGTATATGTGACGCTAGCAGAATGTCCGAGAGCGCATAATGAGCGTGGCATGTAGTCATGTTGTTACATGACACGCATGCCATGATTTTCATGTTAGGGTCTGTCGCTTGTGCTGGCTATGCAATCATGTCATACCATGCCAGTTTTGCAACATGTTATGTGAACGAAACCACAGCAAGACCATGAAATTTAAATCATGACGTTCATGACATAAATGTAATGATTTTCATGTTATGACTAGTCAAATATGCTTGTCATATAGTCATATTATGTCATACCAAGTTTGGTATTTATACCATTATCCACCCGGCCAGGAGAGCTAAAAATTGTAGGCGGCTATAGATAGATAGATATAGATAGATAGATAGATAGATAGATAGATAGATAGATAGATAGATAGATAGATAGATAGATAGATAGATAGATAGATAGATAGATAGATAGATAGATAGATAAAATACGCTTAAAATCACCGAAGTTCGCTAAGGAATGCTTCGCATTTAAAAACAAAAAAGAGGGAGCTTTAGGTCACATGAGTGAATCCCACCATGTGGACCCAACATGCGATAAGCTTTAGTCTCTCGGTAGTATTCCATTTTTGAAGCTAGTGAACCGGCCAGTCTGCACCGAACAAACGCATCTTGATTAAAAGCTGCGGGGCGCCATACTCTGAAGTCTCGGCAAGTCTTGTTGCCGGTGTTATCTTGACACAAAAGGTCACGTGCTGGGCCAACGCAGCTGGTTTGAAAATGGCTTGTCTCGTCAAGGCTGATGGCATGACGTCATGTTCCCTACTTTTTTTTCTTTACTCCATTTTCTATGTACGTCTATCTTGCTTTATTTATTAATTTTTAACAAGCACAGCTGCTTCAGCTGAGCATTGTTTCCTGGCACGTGAACAGAAATGATCATGATCTTGAACCATCACGCCCCTCTTCATCTTCTTTATTTTCTGCTTCTTAGTTCTCTGATCTAAAGACGATAGCCCCCCCCTCCACTCACTGACAGTGCTTGTAGTTCACATCCTATAGCCAATTATGACAAATCGCTCAAACCACTGTGAGTACACATTAATAGTGTTTATATTACGAAGGGACTCTCCTGCTAGTAAAACAAAAGGTTATGACCACGCCCCCATCTTTGGTGTTACTTAACGTGACCGCCCTCCCCCAGCCCCTCAATATAAGGCGTATAAAACCATGTCTTGAGTTTCTGGTATGTTGAATATATCATATAAATATAAAAGGAACAGGAGTGGGCCTAGTACAGATCCTTGAGAGACGCCATACTTAATGTTATCAAATTTTGATACTGCAGGCTGTGTGTCACAATATTGAAATGAATTTGTTAGATAACTACCTAATAGTTTAAGGGAAATACCTCTTATGCCGTATTGATGTAATTTAATCAGAAGAATTTCATATTTGATGAAATAGAAAGCCTTTTTGAAGTCCAGGAATATTCCAAGCATGTAAGAGTTCTTTTCAAAATCATCTATTATTTGTCCTTGATCGACAGCAAAGCCTGCTCGGTACTTTTTCTCTTCTGAAAGCCGTATATTGCTGTTCTATATTATATTTTCTTGGCTACGAAAGATTGAGATTCGGACGTGTAAGACTCGTTCTATGCCTTTTGAAAACACGGGCAAGACAGATATGGGCCTGTAATTTTTTAGATAGTTTTCATTACCACCTTTGTGAATGATTGAGACCCTGGCTATCTTTAGCCTATTAGGAAACATTCGAGTATTCAAAATCAAATTACATATATGTGAGAATGGCCTACTAATATACTGTGAGACTGTTTTTATTAACCATGCTTTAATACCGTCAACACCTGCAGGAGAAGTATGGATAAAATTGTATCGAAGGAATGTATTTCGGGTTCATCAGTGGGGGCCAAAAAAATTGTAATAATATTGACGATATATGGTTCACATCCTGTTTCGGTACTAGCAGAGATTTCGCAAGCCCCATACATAAAAAATAGTTGAACATGTCAGCAAGTAATGTACCAGAGCAAGATTTACCTTCTATGATAAGCTCGGTGATAGTCTTTTATTTGAAGAAAATAAAAGAACATTTATAGTATTTTAAACTGCCTTCGGGTAATTCATAATAGCTGCAAACTTATGTTCGTAGTAATTGATGCGTGTCCGCTTTATATCAGAGCCTAATTTATTTCTAAGCTGCTTCAATTGACGCAAGATTTTGATTTGCTTTTTTTAATAAATTTGCCAAATAGTTTATTCTTTTCTTTTATTCTTTTTTAGAAGTGATGCATCTATCCGTGGTATCTTCAAAATAAATGTTTCATAATTGCGTACAGGTTCAGTGATTTGTAATATATCGCTTAGGCATGCCGTAATAACTAATCTTTGGAAAGTTTGACTTTCCTAGTAGAAATATTTCTTTGACAAGTAAGGTTGATTTTTTAAGTGACTTCATGATTGCAACGATCGGAAAGTGATGAGTGTTGTCCGGTATAACAACACCGGCACATATTTCATTTTTAAAATAGGTGAAACACAAATCAAGAAGGATTTCAGACACTTCTGTCACCCGAGTAAAGACGCGCATTTCGTTCTCATGGCCAAAATAGAGCATAGTGTCAAGAATGTTTTTGTTGTTAACAAAGGTGGATAACATATCTGCGTTCAGATCGCCCGTTACGATCACGCGTGTGTTTTGGCGTTCACAACGTTCCAATAATTCTTGAAAAATACATACGAAGGATGACACAGTTTCGGAAGGAGGCCTGTATATTATTGGTAGAAACAAATTTGCCGACCTCAGCATGACTGATTCGAAATCACACGTTACAACGTTACGTTTTTCTACGACATCAAATTCAAGGCTATCGTGAATAGGACCAGAGAACCACCCCCTTTTTTTTTCGACAGACTGTGACGCAGTTGTAGCCTGTAAAGGGTACCGCGTCTTCACAACTCGCGAACCAAGTCTCAGTAAAAGCTAAGAAAACAAATCTGTGCTTTAAGGTACCGAGCGGCACGTCGACTGCCTTTTTTTATTTCATAAGCTTGCGAATTTAGCTTATTTCATAAGCTTGCGAATTCATAAGCTTGCGAATAATAACTATTTTTTATTATAGCAAAAGCTTAGTCACCGAAAGGAATCCGCATCACAGTAACAGTATTTATTGTTATGAGTCATATTGACAAGCCGATCCGCTAAGGGCTGCCATCTTCAAGTTTGTCGAACTTTTTCGAGGCCTTGCTCTGACACGATTTTGATCACTCGGTCACGAGGGATGCGGCGCACAAAAAGATTTCGATATTTTGTGCCACGTAAATTGATATTCTTTTTTTTTCAGTCGCAGTCGATTTCATTTTCCAGAAAAGTGCTTCGTTATACGCTGTGAGGTTTTCATTGAAGAAAATGTTTGACTTCGCTTCCTTTAATTCGCTTTTCTTCTCAAGCCATTCTTCTTTCATAGGGCACAACGAGAACCTTATTGCCACAATATTGAGCTTGTCACTTTTCGTTTTACGACGGTATACAGTGAGCGGCCTCCATGTTGTGCTCAGAAAGTGGTGCAAGCACAAAATCACATGCTACTCTGTTAAGCTTTTCTAAGAGGTTTTCGTTCGAGTGTTGGGATAAGACGTGCACTTTTAGGCTTAGGCGTCTGCTGTACTGATCTAGCTCGCTGACGTCGTGCTTCAGCTTATCCACATCCTTTTCTTTAGCCTCGGCCTCAAGTTTCCCGACTCGTTTTTTTTTAAGGTCTGAAAAGTGATCCGACTAGTGCTTCAGTTTCGCCATAGCTTCATTATATTTGCTTGAAATAACTTTTACGACTCTTCAATTTTCTCAACTGTTGTTCCAATTTTTTTTGCAACGCATCAGCCTTCGATCTGATGGTTGGCAATTCATTCAACTTGCGGTGGATTTGTACTAGCTCAGATGCAAAGCTCATATCTGAGCTATACGAATTTGATGATCAGAACGATTTTCAGCAGCGCTGGCAGACTTGCAAGTCGCGCGTGCCTACGACTTTACAGCCGCTGTCGATTTCTTTTTGTAGGCATTTCCTCTTACACCAGAGCATGTACCAGCATGGTAATAACACTTAAATTCGGAGCCCACAAGCCACGAATCACTGTCATTTATCTTGTCGTTGCAACTGCGACAGGTGTCACGCATCCTGTTAGCCAAACGAAAAGCACCTTAGACGCACTCAGCAATAGAACAAACCATAGCCTTACATACTTTTTTAGGATGCTAAAAGAATCAAAAGCAAACCAACCTGAAATGTACAATGTACGTTTATAGAAGCTGCTACGATGCCTCGTTGGTGTGTCTACCACTATCGAGTGTGCAAATGTAGGTATAGAGATAAAGAAATACAGAAGAATGAACTGGTGAGCGAGTTGGTCCTGCATTATCGGCGAAACCACGTAAAAAAAGTGGAACAGGGGAGAAAAGAACAGTACAAGCACATTGAACATTTATGAATGTTATTGAAAGCATGAATAATATAAATAAAAAACAAAAATACGCGTGTGCGTGAACACAAAAAATAACCTACAGGTACCAAGATAAGCAAATCTCTGCTTTGTGTAATGCTACGGAGGACTTCCGACAAAACCGTCTCCGACTTTGAAGATTAAATAAGCTTCTACACACTCTCGTGTCCCACGTTCTTTGAGTCATGAAAAAACCTTGGTTTCTTGGAGCACTGGTCTGCACTTACAATCATGGCAATGTAATTGTAAGTTCATTGAAGGCTGTTATTTCAATTGTAATCGGTGGTCTATCGTTGAGACAATCAAATAAACAGCCTGTCTCAAACGGCTCCTGGGCGCCGCCAGCTGGACAGGCTTTCACTGAACCCGATCTCTACCCCACCACCCGATGTCACTTTTCGCGAGCTGCTGCAGCAAAAACTATGGGTCGAACCTCTTCCTCGCAACATAGATCCCAGTCAACACTTAAGAATACGCTTGGCCCGAACACGTAAACAACAAAATAACGCTGAGGAGAGCTCCGAGAAAGGCACTCCGACATGACGAATAAATTTTGTGTAACACTGCGAGGATAACTGGAATGAAGTGTAACGAGTTAAGCGACACCTCACGTTACCGAAGAAAGGGTGATCGAAAGTACGTTACTGGTTACAGTTAGAAAATAGCAAAAAGTACGCTACTAGGGAGTTTTAGTATAGCGCAAAACGCAAGGAATCAACGTTAGCGTTAGCGTTGCGGGCACCAAACTGTGTAGGTATTTTCGTTGCCACATCAGACCGTCGGACGGCGGCAGCCTATGTCAAAGGAGCCACCAATGTGACGTCACACACTGCTGGCCCCTCTCCCTGTCCCCACATCCGATCACTATGGTGAAGTCCTGTGTTCTTTGTGTGTCCTTGTGTCGTTTTTCTCTATGATTTTTCCTTAAGATGTCATGAACTCTTGGAACTGAAATGTAATCCGTACCAGTTCTTGGCTCAACTGCAGCCAGAGCTTCCATCTGTTGTTTCTCTTTCCTTGTTTCGCTTTCTCTTTTTCCTTACGGTCTTCATTTTGCAACGTACGCCAAAAAGGAATTCTACCAGAATGTCAGCCTGTGTCCACCTCATTTGCGCCAAAGCGCCGTGCTCGATTACAGATTTAACTTGAAGCAACATTCACGAGGAAACAGTTTGCTAGGTCATCTTTCCTTTTGACTGTAGTAGTCGCATTTTCTATTCACCGCCAGCACGTAGCCGGGCTAATAACGCCTGCCGCGTTTAGAATTATAAAATTGAGGTGCGAGACTGGTGGGCTTGCATGCACATTTGCTAATCGAACTTCTTGCATATATTCATCGTTAAATGATAGAAGCGTAAAAGGGACATGAACAAGAAAGAGCGCAATACGAGTGCCTACACTCCCAACTAGAAGCTTCATAGCTTGAAAAGAAAACAAGTATCTAAACTTGACTTCACATCCCCATGCTCACCGTTTACAAGGCAATAAGCAAATGAAGTTAACGATGAAAATTATGGTGATATTGACGAATACGCACACGCGCAACGCGTATTCTACTTTTCATTCATTTACTTCATCATAATATTCTGGCCTTGTCAACCGTGTGCATGCACTAGTGGTAGCTGAAGTTTAGGTATATTTTCTTTAAAGCAATAAAGCGTGCGGATGTGAGTAAGCACTCGTACTCTGCACTTTCTTCTCCACGTTGTTTTAGCGCTTTTATTATTGTTTCTAGCATATCTATAGTTTCCACAGCATTGCACTTGAGGTATGAAACAGTATAGCCTTCCATGTAGATGCGCCCCGCCGCGGTGGTCTAGTGGCTAAGGTACTCGGTTGCTGACCCGCAGGGCGCGGGTTCGAATCCCGGCTGCGGCGGCTGCATTTCCGATGGAGGCGGAAATGTTGTAGGCCCGTGTGCTCAGATTTGGGTGCACGTTAAAGAACCCCAGGTGGTCGAAATTTCCGGAGCCCTCCATTACGGCGTCTCTCATATTCATATAGTGGTTTTGGGACGTTAAAACCCACATATCAATCAATCAATCATCAATCAATCCATGTAGATGCAACATGACAATTCAGTCCAGGAGACAATCAGGGCCCGACCATTTAAAATCACCACATCAGAATGTCGAAAAAAAATCAGCATTTGACAGACGCGTACCTTGATCAATCGCTTCGCAAGAAGTGAAAATAAATTGCGTGCAGTGGTATTCTAATGCATGACGTCCCTGTTCCGAAAGGGCTTTTAAACGAGGTGCGGATTCTTCGATTCAACTTACGTAAGCTGGACCGAAACTCTTTACGTAACCAATTTTTAGTATACAAGGACAAGTGACTCATTTTTACACAATCAGCCATCGGCAACACTGCACCCAGGCCTTTCCTGTCCACACCTGAGCCTCGCGTGATCGCTTTCGCAAGTCGTCACTTTTCGCATTTTTTTTCCTCGCTCATTGAAACTTTCTTTCGTGGAAGTCCACCGCGAGGGCATATGCTTTTCTTCGAATCATTTCCAAGACACGGGCAATATTGCGAGTATACACGCCCGCGATGAAGATCTCAGTGAATGCAGCGCCTGAGCAACGATCGTCCTTGTTCGCATCGGCAGTCCTTTCTACTGTCAGGAAGCGTTTTAAAGCGTACGGTGGCATAAACGCAAGTACCACAGAAATAGCCCCGCAGCACCTTCGACTGGTCCGCTAAAACACGAGAAAGGAACGCGCGGCCGGAAAATGTCGATTAAGATCTTGCACGAAACTCCGGGTGCATGAGACAGGAAGTAGCACCAACAAAAAAAAAAGAAAAAAATCACAGCATATCTATGAGGTAACGATGACGAGTGGGACGAAGTGAACAGACAGACGGACGAACTGACGGACGCTTCGCCCAACTAATCATCATTCATGATATGTGGAATTTAACGTCCCAAAACCACCATATGATTATGAGAGACGCCGTAGTGGAGGGCTCCGGAAATTTTGACCACCTGGGGTTCTTTAACGTGCAGCCCAAATCTGAGCACACGGGCCTACAACATTTCCGCCTCCATCGGAAATGCAGCCGCCGCAGCCGGGATTCGAACCCGCGACCTGCGGGTCAGCAGCCGAGTACCTTAGCCACTAGACCACCACGGCGGGGCACTAATCATCATTCATTCTGTGCATATGCTGTGAAATTTTTTATTGACATGCAATGCAACTGGCTACTACGATGACACGCGACATACGACCCACGGCGCTGATTCACTTTCCGTTTCCATGTTGGCGTCACGTGCTACTTCACGCCAGCAGACAGACACAGAACTTTATTGTACAAACACAGAACTTTAACAGGCAGAGAAATAATGTTCAACATTCGCCATCATGGCTACTGGCGGCGTTGATTCAGGTTCCCGCGTTAAACGCACATACGTACCCCATAAAGTGGATGGGGGGAAAGCCGCCGTGGTCGCTCAGTTGGTACAGCATCGGACGAGTTATTCAAAGGTCGTAGATTCAGTCCTTGCCCACGGCAAGTCTTCTTCCAGGGGCGAAGCTCCCTAGGGATGAGCCATGTCCGCCGTCCGTCGAGTCATGACGATGACGATGACGGTGATGACGGTGAATAACAAGCGCGTTGCAGACCACACATTGTTTTTCTGCCATCACGGCACAGCACACACAATACGCCATGATGATGACGATGATCACGGACAACGACTTGCTTGTGCTGTAGATGACGTCTCAACAGGCACTGCGACGCATTTATTGAGACAGGA
The DNA here is from genome assembly GCA_013436015.1 of Rhipicephalus annulatus. NCBI lineage: Eukaryota > Metazoa > Arthropoda > Arachnida > Ixodida > Ixodidae > Rhipicephalus > Rhipicephalus annulatus. The sequence goes on along the minus strand of WOVY01002697.1, from coordinate 239,248 downwards.
GAGAACCAACCACCCGCCAGGTTAAGGTGCACAGACCTCGCCTTTGCCAACTTCTGGCTACATCCGATACCACAAAACAGTAATAATGAAGGCAAAACGAAATTCACAACTCAACACAGCACATCACTTATGGCCACTAAACACTGTACATACCTGTACACTGCTTTGTCACTGTTTTGCATGCGTGAGTGGTCAATCTCACTGGCGCTGGACGGTAACATCAATCGATCCAACTGCTTAATCCGCTCATTATTATTCGCTTCGTGAATATGCTGTGCATTTTGTTCCTTCATATTTGCATCAGAAATAACGCCCCCCCATATGTTCGATGGCAGTTCTGTATGTTGATATGGGATTTTATTTGTTTCTTCATATTTACATTACACATAACATCGCCTGTACGTTTGGCAGTGTTGTCTGTTAATTTCCTCGTCTTTTGTTCGGCTCAAAAGGCAGTCAAATCCCTGTTGCGCTTTCTGAGGACTACGGTATATATGTGAACGCCTTTAAATTTTGTCTAGTACCCCGCTGCATACGCTTCAGTCCATTTACTGACAGTTTTCTGTATCTTTCTCCTCTCTTTCATCTCTCTCTCATCTTTATACTCCCCCTTCCCGTTCTCTCACCGTAGGGTTGCAATTCGGGCATGTGCCTGGTTAACCTCCCTGCCTTCTCCCTTGTTGTTCTTCCTTCGTTGTCTGTTAATTGTCATCTACTCCGTGTTTATTGTAATTTATGCACACCAAAGAAGAACTTCGGTAATTTGTTTCTTCCCTTCGGTATTTTCGTTTCTTTCCCTCATTCACGCGTACTCGTAGGTTTAATTTTTTTTCACGGTATACAGTTCTATTCTTTACGTGTGCTATACCTTCTATTCTGATGTCACACGTACCCTTCGTATGTCACTTTTGTATGGCTTAGTACATTGGAATTCGAAACGTTTCCTTCAGACTTTTTTCCGGCTCCGCCCAGATTCTTGATCGAGTGGATGCCCATATTAGCATGCGCTTTTATCTGAATCGCTGTGCCCGCGTATAGTCATTAAAATTGTTTTACTGTTTCTCTGCTGATACAAAATGTGTTCCTTTTGGTTAGCGTGAAATGTTTTTGTACGTTGTTGAAGAGCGAGACTTGTGATTCATTCGTGCTACTGACGTCACAAGTAGGAATTCCACGGGGGAAATTAGCTGACGTATTTCCTGATATATGGAACGACTCACTTGCAACCAATGCTATTATTATAAAATCAAAAGCAGGGGATTGCCGCATGATTTTCTGTTACAATAAACGAATATTACGGGCAATATAGAGGAGGAGGAATCTGGCAGTCATGCAACGCGCTTTAACGTGCCCCAAAATGTGAACTCACGGCCCTGAAGCATTTTCGCCTCCATCGAAAACGCGGCCGCCGCAGTTGGGATTCGCTCCCACGACCTGCGGGTCAGCAGCCGAGTGCCTTAGCCGCTACACCACCGTGACGGGTGTGCGTACATTTGTATGTGTTGGTGTATATATACGCAAGCAAATGTTAAAAATTTCAGGGAGTTGACACTCCCCCCCCCCCCCCCCAACTCGCAATGCCCAAGTTCCCCTTCACTTTTTTACGCATATGCAAGGAGATTGTCTATCGAAAAAAAAAAACGCCTAAATCTTTTGTGCTTTTGTGGATAAGACATATACTTGAGAGGGACACAGATAAAGAAGGAAAGAAATATATATATATATATATATATATATATATATATATATATATATATATATGTGTGTGTGTGTGTGTGTGTGTGTGTGTGTGTGTGTGTGTGTGTGTGTGTGTGTGTGTGTGTGTGTGTGTGTGTGTGTGTGTGTGTGCTTTTTTCGAATATGCGTGATAGCTCAGTAGTGGTAGAGCATCGAACGCGTCATTCGGAGGTCGTAGGTTCGATTCCTGCTTACGGCAATGTATTTTTTCACACACTTTTCTTTCATCTTATTTACTTTACATTGGTTCTAATAACTTCCCCTATACATTCCTTGGCATTATTGTCTGTTAGATCTCATCATATATATATATATATATATATATATATATATATATATATATATATATATATATATATATATATATATATATATATATATATATATATATGCAATGATTAGAAATTTACCGATAAAACATCCTGCATCTGTACCCGGAATATTTGAATTCAGCGTATACGCTCCTTTCAAGTTCTCTATTCTGCATTTGAGATTTATACGTTTTCTGTTGTTGTTTTTCGTTTTGTTGGCGCGACTTCCTGTCTACCTTGCGGCATGCGCTCGGCGTTTCGTGCAAGATCTTAATTGGCGTTTTCCGGCCCCATGTTCTTTTCTCGAGCTTTCGTAGCAGACCAGCGGTGAGTGCCGGGGGGGTTCGCCCAACGTCTGCGGTGCATGCGTTTATGCCAGCGTGCGCTTTAAAACGATTCCGGACAGTAGAAAGGGCTGCCGATGCGAACAAGGACGATCGTCGCTCAGGCGCAGCACTCACTGACAGCTTCATCGCGGGCGTGTATACTCGCAATATTGCCGTTGTCTTGGAAATTATTCGAAGAAAAGCATATGTCCACGCAGTTGACTTCCACGAAAGAAGGTTTGAATGAGTGTAAAGAAAAAAACACACGAAAAGTGACGACTTGCAGAAGCGATCATGCCACGCTCAGGTCTGTACAGAAAGGGCATGTGTGCAGTGTTCGCCACGGCTGATTGCATCAAAATGAGTCACATGTCCTTCTACAGTGAAAGTTGGTTACGCAAAGAGGTTTGGTTCGGCTTGCGTAAGTTGAATAGAAGAATCGCTGCCCGTTCAAGAGCTCTTTCTGAACAGTGACGTCATACGCAGAATGCCGCTAGACACAATTTTAACTTCTTGCGAAGCGATTGGTCAAGATACGCGCCTGTTGAACTCTGATTTCTTGCAACGTTCTGACGTGGCAATTTTTGTGGTCGGGCTTTGATTGTCTCCTTGACTGAATGGCCACGTTGCAACTGCATGGAACGCTGTGCTCTGTTTCATACCTGAGTTGCAATTACGCGGAAGCTATGGAAGAAACAATAGTAAAAGCGCAAAAACAACGCGGAGAAGTAAGTTCAGAGTACGAGTGCTTCCTCGCAACTGGACGCTTTATTGCTTTAAAGAAAAAAAAGTACACACACACTTCAGCTAACTCTCGTGCATGCACACGGTAGACAAGACAAGCGGTAACGCGTTGAAGTTGTTTATGGGTAACGGGAGAGGGGGTTTGTTTTAACGTAATAAGTTACGTATTTAGTTACCTTTTATAGGTAACACGTACACAATACTGAATATGACACCTTTCCAGCTTCCGCTTCACTGCTTTGACGTCGAATCGGATGAGAAATTGTGTCATCCATCTCGACATTCAAGTGGAGCCAACGTCGCTTTGGACACGAGAGCCGAACGTCAACTCTACGAAGGCCAAGAGACGGATGGCGTAGATCATTCTCAGGAGTATAGTTGCAATAGAATGGCGTCCTTATAATGTCACCTTTCGAAGAATCGCCCGCCATCAGGGTCGCCTTAATCGATCACTCACGAAGAACAACGTCACGTGGTCTTCAAAGTGTGAATGAATGACCATCCTTTACATCAGAAGCACAAGACGGGCGCTTGCTCTTGCCGGCGGGCACGTTGGGGTGCACGAAATAAAGGTAATTAACGCATGAACCGTTTTGAACAATCGGACGCTTCCATTTATGACCGGAAGAGCAGTGGCCTAAAGAGAGAAAGGATGTAATAATAATAATATTGATTGATGGAGTTCAATTTGTCTCAATACCATTATCTCATTATTAGAGACGGTGTAGTGGACACCTCCGGAAATTTCGACCATCTGCGGGTTCTTTAACGTGCACCTAAATCAACGTACACGGGCTTCAAGCATTTTCGCATCCATCGGAAATGCAGCCGCCGCAGCCGGGGTTTGTTCCCGTGACCTTTGCGTCAGCAGCCGAGTACCTCAGCCACTTGACCACCGTGGTGGGGCGGCGTGTACGATCCCTCGTGCTCACTTGCCACGGCGGTCTAGAGGCTATCGCACTCGGCTGCTGACGCAAAGGTCACGGGAACAAATCCCGGCTGCGGCGGCTGCATTTCCGACGGAAGCGAAGAAACTTGAGGCTCGTGTACCTTGTTTTAGGTGCACGTTAAAGAACCCGCAGATGGTCGAAATTTCTGAAGCCCTCCACTACGGCGTCTCTCAGTCATAATTACATGGTGGTTTTGGGACGTTAAACTCCACGTATCAATCAATCAATCATCTATCGTACACGCCATTGCGTTTGGGAAGCGACGAGCTTTACCGAAATGGTGTATGAAGGACGTCTTTCACCTGTTTGGGCCCCCTTTTGGGCCTGCAGTATTCTGTAAATAAAAATAAAAAGACGTCGGTGACTCGCGATGGCTCAACAATGTAAACCAGTTAGCACGCTTGAGGGTGTTTGCTGTGTCTATAAATAACACTCTAGAATAAGAACGTTTAGACAAACCTAAAAACCCTTATCGTAGGGTGCTAGTTTTAGACGCGACAAAGCACTTTCAAGAATCTAAACTGGTTTAGAGTGAAGCAGTGCTTTTGTCGTAACAAACGCATGACCGTGAACGCCTAAGAGATCTCAGTGTGAACTTCCGCAAGCTACCTCCTTATGAAAATGAATTTTGAGAGTCTAATGTGCAGCTAATGCACACCTAATGAGTCACTAGATTGACACTAGACCTGCAAAACCTAATGTCTTTTAGCATCAGGTGTGCAATAGAGACTCAGATGACAACATGCACCAGGATTTCTGATGATCAAAGTACGCAGACTTTCCAGTGCGTGTCCTAATGTCAAAACACATCACAATGAAAAAAATTTTCGTTAATCTTTTAGAGCCAACAAAAACTCAATTTCTTACTACTATATGCAATAATCGCGGGAATTCTAGACCCCAAAACCACTATATGATAATGAAGAACGCCGTAGCGGAGTGCTTCAGAAATTTCGTCGATCTGTGATTTCTTAACGTGCACCTAGGTCTAATTCAATTACTTGCTGATCTCGACATTCACGTACATCTTGTCTTTCGGAAATCTAAAACACTAAACAGTTTGTATTCCCATAGATTTTTCAACCATGTTTCAGTAAATATAACATCGACATGAAGGGCATGTCTTCGTATCCCTTCACTCTCTCGTTACACATTCGGGGCACACCAGAAAACACTCAGCTTGTACACAGCGGGGCGGCCAAGCGTTTATTTCGACATTTAGGTCACATTTACCACGTCTCGGGAAACACGCAGTTGGGGCTAGAAGAAGTTCATGCTGATAGTTGGGCTAGTTGATTCGGACTCAAATACAATTCTCCATCGAGAACAGGTAAGCAAGGAAGAAAAACTCGGCTGAAGCCTAGCCAGTGTTCAGTAGGCGTCTTATTCTCACTCATGCACCGAGAAAATCGGCCAGCTGTTCATTTAGTGCTCTCGCTTGGTGCCTTTCAAAATATAGCTGTTGGAGTATTACGCCCCGAAGCCACGATATACTGAGAAAGACACCGGAGTTGTGGGCTCCGGAAATTTTCGACCGCGTGGTTAACGTCCACGTAAATTGAAGTACACGGGTCCTTGGAAATTTTCCTCTATCTTAACGAGGCCGCCACGGCCAGGATTCGATTCTGCAACATAGGTGCCAGCAGTTGAGCATCATAGCCAACCCATATCCCCCCCGCGGGTCCATGGCTCCTTTCAGTCACTGCTAATGACACAACCGATGTGGTTCCGAAACGCTTTACTTCACTTTTGAAGTAGAAGTTCTTTATTTAGAAGATTTTGGTTAGCGGGCGTGATTTTGCCCTTAAAGCAAACTAGACTTAGTACTTTTCGCTCCCACTGCAACCTGTCACCACAGCTGTAATCAAAACCGTAATCAACACCACAGCCGTAATCAAACAGTGGGCTGCTCAAGCAATGCGCTTGAGCAGCACTTTGCTCAAGCACATGTGCCTGTTTACAGCAGGAGCTGCAAGTTGCACGTGCGGGCCGTCCACAAGTGGGTGTTTGAAAGTCCGCCCATTGCGAAGCGCTGAGGCACATTTAATGATCATCATCAGCAATAGCATCAACAAAGTGAGCAGCTAAGTAGGTCCTCGTGTTGCCTTACTGACGAACACCTAGTAGGTCTATAGTTGAAACAAGAATAACGACTATGTTTTTTTTTTCTGCGAATCAACCATGAATCTACCAGCGATTCGTCAGTAAGGCTTATATTTATTGCGGCAGCGACGAAACGATAGAGCACATTCTCTGTCACTGCCCTCGTTACAGTGTGCAAAGACAGCCGCTAGCTGCTGCGTTAGCCCGCCTTGACGACAGACCCTTGCCAGAAAAGTCAATGCCCGAAAGCCAACATGATCTGTCTTCTCACAGAAAATCGGTGACGACCTTATTAAAATTTTTGCGTGGTAGTGGCCTGCTGAGTAGGCTATAGCCCCCCCTCTCTTTTTTAGAGCATCTATTTTGTTCTTAGCTTTCTTTCTCATCTTTCTTCCCCATTCCCCTTTCCCTTAGTGCAGGGTAGCAAACCGGATGCCTCAATTTCTGGTTGACCTCCCTGCCTTTTCTGCACTTTATTCTCTCTCCCTCTCTTTCTCTCCCTCTCTTTCTCTCTCTCTCTCTCAGGATTATGCCTTAGTGGGCACTGCGCAACTTTAATTGCAGCAATTTAGAACAAGCTGAATCGGCCAATGTTACGTGCACAGACGAACGTTATCTCGCGGAACTGTTTTGACATCTACCGAGAACCCAAGCGAGGCCGTCGATAGGCATGGTGCCCAATTGCGCTATCACATTCTACTCTTGAAGGCGAAGCTCAAGCTCCCTTCGAGTATGAGTCATGTTGTTATTAATTAAGGTACAACAGGCATGAAAAGAGTATGAAGTGAGCAATCTCAATTAATTATTGATTGATTGATTGATTGATTGATTGATTGATTGATTGATTGATTGATTGATATGCGACGTTTAACGCCGCAAAACCACCATAGGTATGTGAGAGACGCCGTAATGGAGGGCATCGGAAATTTCACCTCCTGGGGTTCTTCAACGTGCAGCCAAATCTGAGCACACGGGCCTACAACATTTCCGTCTCCATCGAAAATGTAGCTGCCGCAGCCGGGTATCGAGCCCGCGACCTGCGGGTCAGCAGCCGAGCGCTTTAGCCACTAGACCATCGCGGCGGGGCAAGCGAGCAATCTCGTCACAAGTTCTTTTAAGCGTGTCGGTGAAGCGACACCCTTGCTTCAAATCACACACCTCACAGATAGTATCTGCACAGTCGCGACTGGTATCTTTGCTGGTTAGTTTCGCTTCTTTCTTCCCGCGCTGAAAAGCACGCGAGATAAAGAAGCAACAACTCAAGTTGAGATGGGTGACAGCTGAGCGACAAAAGAAAAAAAAAACTGCTTCGTCTCGGATTCACCCAGAAAAACACAATCTACGGGAGTGTGTAAAAAATACATCGCGCGAAAGCTCAAGCGTGTGCGTCTATTTCGCTGGCGCTCCCAAAGTCCGCCCTTGACTTGTTTTCACGGGTTCGCCGCTTCGACATAACGGATACGCGGCGCCCCCTCGCGGCGCGTTTCGTCGTCACCGTTTTACATAACGCGACACGTTAACTCAACCATAGGCGGAGAAGATAAACGAAGGTGGTTTCGAGAAAAAAAAAGGAAAACAAGGGAAAGGGTGGAGCGTTTACGAGAACGTCTCCGCCGCTGCGGGCTACTGATCCGGACGGACGACAGTGCCAAGCTGCGAAAGTGCCCGTGACACGTACCGTTACCACACAGCGAGGTCGATGTCGGGTGGCTGTCTGTTTCTTTGAAGGTAACGAACGTAGAAGTTCGTGATACCCTCCCGTCAATGCCGCAGGACGAAAGCTGTAGGAAGCTGTTGCTTCGATTAAGGCGTGACAACACGCGATTTGCAGTCGGCGGACTTCGGCAACGTAGATACGTGGGTGATGTATCCATGGTGCTATGTAGGCCGACATATTAAGGGTATACTTTGTTCGAGTCCTACATGTACGATAACCACCAAATCAATGGGAAACACCTCTTTGGCTACACCATTGTGAGCTGGAAAGTACGTTGTAGATAGCAAGATGTTTTACACCCAAAAGGGTGCAAAGAGTGTGGGCTTGTGGTTTTGGGGCCCTCTGATCCCTTCGCACACCCTAATCACACACCTTAATCATGACTTCGTACTTTCTTTCAGTGGGCACTCACATCTTTAGCAACCTGTGATATCAACCGAGGGACCCCCAACTCATCGCACGCAAACACATAGCTACGCCAATCATATACAGGTATATCCGTATAAAGATTGGTCGGAGTGTTACCTTCAGTAAACAGTCAGGGAAGAAATGCTACTATCGCGCTCCTATTCATCGGAATACCAGCTGTTAAAGAGACAATAAAGAAAAGTAGGTCACAAACATTGCCGCACTTTTAAAGCTTGAAATTAACCCTGCCGCGGTGGTGTATAGTGGCTAAGGTACTCAGCTGCTGACCCGCTGGTCGCGGGATAAAATCCCGGCTGCGGCGGCTGCATTTCTGATGGAGGTGGAAACGTTGTAGGCCCGTGTGCTCCGATTTGGGTGCACGTTAAAGAACCTCAGGTGGTCGAAATTTCCGGAGCCTTCCACTACGGCGTCTCTCATAATCGTATGGTGAGTTTGGGACGTTAAACCCCGTATATCTATCAATCAAGCATACGAATTGACGTATACATTCGCCGTTAAGCACAGGTGCAGCGCGACGGATACGTGATTTGTTTCGCGTGCGAACATGCCGGAATTGCAAAGCGTGCACGGCGTACGCTGCCGCATTCCTCTCTGGTTCAAGTTCTAGAGGACCTTCTTCAAGTTGTGCCTCATCGCAGCATATGCGACTGCAACACGCTGATCTCAGCGTCACAATTTGGTCGTCTTCGAAAAGAACGCATGCACTTGCAAGAAACAAAAAAGAAAGAAAGAAGGAAAGAAAGAGAAAAGGAAAGAAAGAGAAGAAGAAAAAGAGAAGAAAACAAGACAAAAATAGAAGAAAGGAAGAAGGAAAGAAAAAAGGAAAGGAAGAGAAGAAGGAAAAGAGAAGAAAACAAGACATAATATAAGAAAGAAAGAAAGAAAGAAAGAAATGAAGAGAGAGAGAGAGAGAAAAGGAAGAGAAGAAAAAAAGAAAGAAAGAAAGAAAGAAAAGAAAGAAGGAAGAAAGAAAGAAGGAAAGAAAGAAGGAAAGAAAGAAAGAGTGCCGCTGCGGCCTTTCGACGCCCGGCGAATACGCTGCATGGTCATATCGATATCGATTTAAAAGATGCGTGCGTCAATTCAAATGCACAGAAGTGCAGCGAACGTGTTATTACGACTTGAAGCGAAGAGAACAGTTATGGCGGCTTCTAGACTTTTTCAAGGAAGGTTTGCTCATAAAAACACGCTTCATTCGTTATTAGTGTCACATAGGAAGGTAAGCTTCGTCGCAACAGGTGTGTACTTTAAAGCCACGTTATCACCAGTGGTGTGTTGGAATGTGAATTTTTCTACAGTGCTTTTGTTTTGTTTATTGGCACTTGTTTTATATTTACTAATACATCGTTGTCCCTCCCCAGTGCCTCAACGATATATAGATATTGTGAAATTAGCCGTAGACGAGCTCTTCAGAGAATTTCTTTTTCTCAATTTTCGCTCCGCCAGGACACTGATAAACCACGGCCAATGAAAGCAATATAGCCGCCATGGTATAGAAATTAGTGCTATGGCACTTGGCTGCTGACTCGCCGGTCGCTGGATTTTCAATAGAGGCGAAAATGCTTAATGCACGTGTGCTTAGATTTACGTGCATATTATAGGAGCCACAGCTGGTGAAAATTTTCGGAGCCCACCAATACGGCGTCGCTCATAATCATATCGAGGATTTGGGATGTCAAGCTTCAACAATTATTATTGCGATAACAACTATATCGACAGTTTCAGCTAGTTTTCGCCGTCGCCACCACTGTCATTAATTCTTATGTACATGTATATATCTACGGGGAATGGATGCACAAGCCTCTTTTTTCTGCGGAGCGAACATTGCCTTTCCGGCCGGGCTCGTATGCGGGTGCGCTCATCTCGCCTCGATAAAAAGAGGAAGGGGGCTTATGGTTGCAGCGTTGTCGTGGCAACGATCAGCGCGCGCCTTGTGCCTTCACAGCAAGCGGGAGCTTCTACGGGCTGGGCTCTCAACACGAAAAAAAAAAAAACGGTTCCAGAAGTCTACCTGGAGGGGCCATGTTCTCTTACACCAGCTTTTCGTAAAGTTACGTAAGATCAGATCTAAATGAGTTGATTGCCAGCCTAACTTGGTATATCAACGCCGTCACTATACGCACGTGCATTGTGGTCATCTACTGCGGCCGCGCCACAAGAAACTTGGTCACTTAACAAGCGCTTGTTTACTAGAATTAATACAGCTCGTAAAAATACTATCCTCGCTTCGTGAAACGTTCGAGTGTGTTGCTATCGCATTCATTGCTTTACCCTTTTTTATTAATGAAAGCAACATGAAAGCGTGGCATGTATTGCCACGCTGTATGGTCTGCTTAACCATATGGTCTGTATTCCACCAAATTTGCGAAGTAATCGTGAAATGATGAAGTAAGAAGATTCGTTGCTGAAATGAAGTAATTGGTTTACAAAAGAGAGAATAAAATGAGGGAAAGGCAGGGAGGTTAACCAGAAAATGGAGCATCCGGTTTGCTACCCTGCACTAGAGAAAGGGGGAATAGGGAAGAAAGATTGGAAAGAAAGCTAAGAGGGAAATAGACGCGCGCGAAAAAGAAAAAAAAAGGGTGGGGGAGCTGGGGTGCTACAGTCTGTACAATAGGCCACTGCCACGCAAAAAGTTCAGTAAGGCCTTCACTGATTTTCTGTGAGCACAGAAATCATGTCGTCTTTCCAGCACTGATTTTTCAGACAAAGGTCTGTCGTCAAGGCGAGCTAACGCAGCAGCTAGTTGCCGTTTGCACGCTGTTACAACATGCCCCTTCCTATCTATCAGGTACCGCCAGTTACCCACAGCCTTCGTATTCCGTTCGCGCATGGCGCTATGAATGATTGGCAACTGCCTGGTGTGCGTTAACGTGCACTGACACTGTATCGAACCCGCGACCTTCACATTAGCAGCCAAGCACCACAATTACTGCGTCACCGCGACGGACTGAATAGCCTTACTTGACGTTCTAATAGGCTGTAGATGGTGTTCGTACTACTGCGATCGCGCGCGAACTTAACATACTAATGGAATACCATTGTGCAAAGGGTATGCTTCAAAGGGAGCGTGGGGTAGAATGGCGGGTATCAATTATTACACCTAACCTTTACCATGTGTTTTCGGAGCGGATACCGTCATTGAAGCCTATCGGAAAAGGCTATTCGAAGAAATGCCAGCATATGCACGGAATGACTGATGATGAGTAGGGCGAAGCGTCCATCCTTCCATCCGTCTGCGTGTCCGTCCGTCCGTGCACGCGTCAATGCCCCCGATCGCGTTTGAGGAGGCAGACGGCGCACGGGTAACACCAACGAGATGTATGCCAAGAAAGTCGAGCGCGAGCGTCTTCAACGCGCCCGCCGCTTTTAGAAGAGGAGATAAAAGTTTTGTTTTGGAAATTTCTTATAAGTACTCAATGGAAGTTAACTAAGCAATCTTTGTTAATTATCCGGCTGGGTGGGTCAGAAAAAGAAATCCTGACAGACAATTTATGACTCGGACAATAGCGGACCAAATCGAAAAGCGTAGTGCTTCTGTTTGGTTTCGTAGTAGTTGGCGTGAGCTAGAAGAAACACCATTTATAAATGATTCTGCAACAACGAAGTAGGAACAATTTACTGTAAACACAGTGCATGATTACATGTTTTACAATTAACTGAGTTTGGCCACCCTGAAGGGCATATCAAACGGGCACGGAAACGTTGAGCTAATATTAAAATCCTTCTTTTCCCCAATCAACAATTTTTTTATATTAAAAAAAATTGTCAACTCTCAGCTTATATCTCGAACCAGACAGGTAAAACCTGTGAAATGCTCATCATCAATTGTATAACAATAATTGGACAGCAATTAATTTTTTCCTTAAATATGTACACTATTTGTTCTTACTTGTAAGGAATGGATGTATGTAAAGAATACCCTTGATCCTTCATCAAGATATATCCTTGATCCCATTTACAGCTCAGCCCCTCTGGATCATTCCTCAAAGCTTAGAGAAGATACTTTATTTATTTATTTATTTATTTATTTATTTATTTATTTATTTATTTATTCATTTATTTATTTATTTATTTATTTATTTATTTATTTATTTCTCCTCAAGGGTCCCTAACAGAAGGGACATTACATGAGGGGAGGGCATACAAGACATGGATAATGGCAAAGTTGGAAGTGCAACAAAACAAAAACAAAAATTTGAGGACATAGCTGAAGCAGCTATCTCCTAAAAGGACATAGCTGCTTCATGCTGATATGCTGACAAAAGGACATGCTGACAAGGGGTAACAGGTACATTCGTTTGTGGACTCTGGATAAAAACATTTTACAGTGACAAAAGATACCACTTATAAGGTACAAAACATTGCCAAGTACACAAAATATACATACACGCCATGCTAGGAAGATGACAATAGAAAAAAAATTAGGCACGTTAGAAAGTTACCTGGAAATCATTATGGTCCAGTGATGGTTGACAGGCAATTTTTAAAGGCTTCTGCAACCTGAATGCTAACACTGGCATCTGGTAGGGCGTTCCATTTCTTAGCTGTCCGAATGAAGAAAGATTCGGCAAATGTGGTAGTTTCGAGACGAGGGTAATGTACTTGCATAGTGTTGCAACAACGATCAGAGAAATTGGGGCGTTGGGTGACGTAGGTGCTGGATAGGGATGCGTTATAGAATTTGTGGAATAATGCGAGTCGCACAGTTTTTCGGCGTTGACTAAGAGGAATGAATGCGGCACGTTTGTTTAAGTCTGTTACGCTGTTGAACGATGAGTAATCGGAAAAGGCGAATCTGGCAGCGCGGGATACGCATGGTAGTCAAGATTTTCGCAATGCTCCAACCAAAGATAGGTTTATTTTCCGACGCTTCGTGACCAAAAAACAAAAAAAAACAAAAAAACAGGCAAAACTGTCAAAATGTTCTGCTTCAAGTCTTATATAGTAGTCGTATTAACATATACAACAATTCGTTTTTTTTTCTCTTAGAATAGTATATGATTTGAATACACAATCGGATGATCTTGCCTTGACGCTATCCAATTCCTTTGACGGTTCCTTGATGAATTCTTGTCAGGAACCGCATAAGACGTTTCATCATCATCATCATCATCATCATCATCATCATCATCATCATCCTGAATACGCCCCCTGCAGGGCAAAGGCCTCTCCAGTGATCCACCAATGAATCCGGTGTTGTGTTTTCTGCCGTCACAATATACCTGCGAACGTTTTAATCTCATCGGCCCACCTAACTTGCTGTCTCCCCTTCGTGCGCTCGCCTTCTCTGGGAATCCAGTCGGTTACCCTTAATGACCAGTGGTTATCCGGCCCATGTGCTACATGCCGGGCCCATGACCCACTCTGATCTCTTCTTGTTTCTTAAGGTTACACCTATCATTCTCTTTTACATCGCTCGCTGTGTCGTCCTCAATCGAAGCTTATCCCTCTTTGTAAGCTTCCAGGTTTTGGCCCCGCCGCGGTGGTCTAGTGGCTAAGGTACTCGGCTGCTGACCCGCAGGGCGCGGGTTCGAATCCCGGCTGCGGCGGCTGCATTTCCGATGGAGGCGGAAATGTTGTAGGCCCGTGTGCTCAGATTTGGGTGCACGTTAAAGAACCCCAGGTGGTCTAAATTTCCGGAGCCCTCCACTACGGCGTCTCTCATAATCATATAGTGGTTTTGGGACGTTAAACCCCACATATCAATCAAGCTTCCAGGTTTCTGCTCCGTAGGTAAGTACCGGCAAGATGCAGCTGTTATATACCTCCCTCCTTAGGGTTTGTGATAGATTACCGTTGATTAGGTTGAGAATGTTTGCCGAATGTGATCCACGCCATTCTTATTCATCTAGTCATAAGACGTTTGTGCAGAATTAAACCTTGTCTCTATCCATCAGTTAAAACTTTTTTTTTCACCTTTTATAGTCACCTTTTATAGTAATGTTGCGTTCTTGGCTTCGGTCTTATTTTTGGCGCGCTATGTCACGGTTAGAATCATAGTAATGGTCGGGGTCTTACGTCTCAAAACCATGATGTGATGACGAGGGGTTCCCTAGTGGAGGGGTTCGGAAATTTCGACTACCTGCACGGGACTCTAACTTGTACTGACCTCACACAGTATGCGAGCCTTAAACATAACACCTACGTCGAAACGCCACTGCCGGGATCGAACTCACAACTATTGGCTCAGCAGCTGTGCGCCGTAATCGCCACGCCAGCACGGCAGCCTCGTATTTAGAGTGTATATATGTTAAGTTACCCGCTTATGGGTATATAAGTGTTCTTGATGTTGCTGCTCTTGATGTTGTATTATACTAAAGGTGATGCTTTTCTTCTTTCAACACCCCCTCCTACAATTTTGTCCATCGTTCACTGTAGGTAAATTATTTATATGCGAGGTTTAACGTCCCAAAACCACCATACGTTTATGAGAGACGCCGTAGTGGAGAGTTTTGGAAATTTCGACCACCTGGGGTCAATTAACGCACACCCAAAATTGAGCACACGGGCCTATAGAATGTTCGCCTCCAACGAAAATGCGTCGTCTTGTGCTTTTTGAGGACTACAGGCCTACGTGACAACCTTTAACTTTTGTGTAGCGCCACCGCTGGATACACGCCAGCCGATAGACTGACAATCCTTTTTTTTCTCTCTCTTTCTCTTCTCTTTCCCCTCTCTCTCATCTTTATGTCCCCTTTCCATTCCCCCAGCGTAGGGTAGCAAACCGGGCATGTGCCTGCCTAACCTCCCTGCCTTCTCTCTTGTTGTTCATCCCCCCCCCCCAACGAAAATGCAGCCGCCACAGCCGGGATTCGAAACCGCGACCTGCGGGTCAGCCGCCGAGTATTTTAGCCACTAGACCACCGCTGTGGGGACGTTCACTGTGGGTATCTGAATAAATTAATTAAAGAATTCATGAAGTTTGCACTAAGCTGAGGAAGATTCCAGAGAAATTGTACGATCCTGAAGACTAATATGGTTGCTTCTATAGGCCTTAGCTGGGTGATTATAGGTTGTTGCCATATTGGTTATAGGTCATTTCTATGCTTTATCTGGTTGATGCCGGGTTGTTCCTGCATTGATTTTCAGGGTGGAAAGGTTAGGATTAAACCACAGGCAGTCGAAGACTCTACAGGAATGACCAAACTCATGAGACGGCAGATCACGCTGAAAGCAAGCTTTCGCACTTATCAGATATCTATGGGTACGTAATCGTTGGGTAGGCCTTCAATCGCTTCGAGGTCAGCCGCTGTGGCCTTTCCCGTTCCCTAGTATTCTCTCGTTGTACGTGCTCGGGGTCTTGCGCTCGCTATCGTCGCTTCACAGCCATTTCTTGGGCTATCTACTGCGTATATCTTGAGTGAACCAGCGCTTAGTATTACGATTAGGCTCCTTTCTGCGGCACATACCCTTACATGATGACAGTTTTCTGGCAGGTTCCACACACCAATTATGGTTAACATAAACAACTTCGATGTTGATAGTAAGCGTAGTTTTTGTTTATTTTAAGTACCACTTTTTTTAGTTAGCGCACTGCGACATCCTCAGCGCTCTATTCCATGCTTTTTTGTTCAACCGAAATGACAAACTATGCTGCTCTTTCAAAACGAAAAGCGTTCAAACCAAGGTTTCAGACTTGAGAGCCCAACGTCCTTGGTCTTCAATTCTGAAGCCCGGCACGTGTAGCAGGCACGCGAAGATCGGCGTTGTGTGCCGGTGAGTCAAGCTCATTCGTCTTGTCAATGGCACTTTGCGAATACCGTCTACCGCATTCCGCAGCTCTAATTGGCATGACACAACGAGAGGCATTTTGGGCTCTTCGACAAGGCTTCCGCGTTGCTTTAAACACGTGCACAGGGGCGTCTAGACAGTGGTGGAATGTGTATGCGCAGTGCCTCTATGTTTGAGCGCTTTTATTGCGTTGGGAATATGAGCGTCAACTGGGAGAATAATAAAATCCTGGTTTTACATTTCAAATCCACGACCTGATCATGAGGGACGCCGTTAGTATAGGGGGCTCGAAAAATTTCGACTGCCTGGTATTTGAACGGACACTGACATCCCGCAGTAAATGGTCCTTAACCGTTTCGTCTGCACCGTAATAATGCGACCGCGATCGAACCCACGACCTTCGAGTGAGCTAGCAGCTGAATGCTGTAACTACTGACCCACAAAGGCGGACTACTATCAGAGAAGTTGTCCCCATCTATCTGTGGCAGGTGGCATGTGTAGAGAAGACTATATAGAAACGCCAACCACCACCGTAATTCATATATATATATATATATATATATATATATATATATATATATATATATATGGATGTGGCGGGGAGTAGGATGCGCTGCCTCCTCTTTCTGCGGAGCGAACACCGCCTTTCCAGCCGGCGTATTCTGCGTGCGCGCTTATCTCGTTAGCGAACAAGGAGAGGGGCGGGGCGATTATGATTCCCACGTTATCGCGGCAATGATCAGCGCGTGCCTTGTGCCCCCACAGCAGGCGGGAGCTTCTATGGGCTGCGCTCTAAACACAAAAAAACGGTGCTCATTAAATACGTAATTTATTTCGCCATGTGGGTCTTACATTATTATCATTCCGAAAGCACCCGAGGGAGGTTCTCCCCACATGTAGGTGCACTCTACACATAAACTGCCACCAGCGGCGACACACGACGTATAGGCCTTCGTAGCAGCATGCGCTGCCCACTGGAGGTGCTTCTTATCAACGCCGTCACTACGCACGAGCCTTGCTGTTGTCATCTACTGTGGCCGCGTCGCAGGAAAGTTGGTTACTTAGCAAGCGCACTGTTCGCTACAAATATTCTTGCTCCTAAAAATGCTAGGCTTGCTTCGTAAAACATTCGAATGTGTTGCTATCGCATTCACTGCTTTCGGCATTTTGGCGAAGCTGTGACTTTTTCATCGTGCGTCACTTATAGAACTTTTCCCTGGTTTGTCGCGTTCTCTTTTATATATATTTGCTTCTCGTCATTTCTTTCTGCAGATGTGGTTATTTTGGTTCTCGTCACGTTTACTGATGGCCTATTTGTCAATGGCTTTGTGTAGCTGAGCGTCAAAGAAAAAAAACATACATTTGGGGAGTCAGCAAATCATTAAGTGAGCTACGAAACATGTAACCAACACAGTAGAAGCTACCCTGCATGGAGACTACTATAAAAATGGAATATACGGTTTCCTTCATAGTTGAGCATATTTCGCTATACAAAAAAATTGGCAGTTCCGACGTACAGTGGGAATCTATGATATGCGAAGCACGAATGAGAGGAGGTTCATATTTTACTTTAAAATCAGCGCAACGTTATGAATTTGGAACAAATGATACCGTACATGACTTCCGTGACATGATTATCATGTTTGGATGTGTCATTTATCTTCGTATTGTATTCACGTCATATGTGACCAACTTTAGTATATGTCGAGCAAGCCCGCTATGACCATGGTATGTTGTCAAGTTCTTAGATTGCACGCGTGTCAGGATTATCATGTTTGAACCCGCGGCCGTCCACTATATGAAGGACCCAATACACTCTAAAATAGCGTTGACGCGCGCGCGCGCTGGGCACAGCGACGCTAAGTTAGCAAAACGTGAGCACCCTATAGTCTGACGTCAGGCGCGACCGACGTGACCAGCGTCCGTTGGCGCAGCCCGACGGCAACCGGCGCGAAATGCGACATGCTGCATTTCGCGCCGATGCGTTAACCAGACAACAGTGCGTCTCCTTTTTTCGTGATGGAGGGACGCCGGACGAGCTGGAACACGCATGCGTCAAAACAACGCAGCGCGGCGCGTGCCTGCGAGTATATATATAGCAGGACTGGCGCCTGGCGTGGCAACGCCGGCGTGACGCGACAAAATGAACGCCAGCGAGCACGCGCACCACGTCACGTCGAAATGTATTGGCGCCTTGACTGTGATATGTAGTCATGTTCTCACATGACCCGCATTTTATGATTATCATGTTTGCACCAGTCACATACCTTCGTCATCCATTGACGTCACGTATTACCAAATTCGGCATATGTGAAGCTAGCGAAACGGTCGCGAGCGCATCATGACTGTGACATGTAGTCATGTTGTTACATAACACGCATGTCACAATTATCATGTTTGGATGTTTCATTTACCTATGTCTTCCGTTCGCGTCGTGTATTACCGAGTTTGGTACACGTGAAGCTATAGGGAAACGGCCGCGAGTGCATCATGAGCGTAGCATGTAGTCTTGTTGTTACATGACAGGCATCTCATGTTTATCATGTTTGCACCAGTATCATACCTTCGTCATTCATTCACGTCTCGTAATACCAAATTTGGCATAAGTGACGCTAGCGAAACGGCCGCAAGCGCATCATGAGAATGGCATGTAGTCATGCTGTTACATGACACGCATGCCATAATCTTCATGTTAGGGTCTGTCGCTTGTATTCGCAATGCAATCATGTGATACCATACCAGTTTTGCAACATGACATGTGAACTAAATCACCACAAGAGCAGCAAGACCATGAAATGTAAATCATGACATTCGTGACACACATGTCATGATTTTCTTGTTATGACCAGTTATATATGCTCGTCATACGGTGATGTCATGCCATACCAAGTTGGGTATCGATATCATTACCGGAATGGCCAGGATAACTAAAAGTCGTAAGCGGCTAGATAGATAGATAGATAGATAGATAGATAGATAGATAGATAGATAGATAGATAGATAGATAGATAGATAGATAGATAGATAGATAGATAGATAGATAGATAGATAGATAGATAGATAGATACGCTGAATGTCGCCTAAGTTCGCTAAGAAATGCTTCGCATTTTATGATAAAGGTTGTTTTCCTACCTCCACATTATTTTAGGGATCCCTCCATCGCAATGGCGACATGTTTTCAAGAAACCCAAAATTTAAGAAAACCTCCGCTTCTTTCTTTTGCGCTTATTTTTTCGTGAGTCACTGAGTGAAGTATAGTCGAAGAATGTCTTTTAACACTTTTGCTACCCTTTCTTCTTCCTGCCATTGTTACATTTGATCACTTCGCTACTGATTGTTCACTACTTTTGTATTGTATAAATATTAAAGTACCTACCTTTTTTATGCAAACCTCTCTATTATAACTGCATGACACACTGTCATACTGTAATGTGGGATTTAAGGGTAGCTAAAGCACTTTCCTTGCACATTTTGCCTTAGCTCCGCCATTGCTTGAATGTTCATCCAGCGTGGTAGAGCAATGGTTAAGGTGCTCGGCTGCCGACGCGGGTTTCGATCCCGGTCACGGCTGTTGAATTTCGGTGGAAACGAAAATGCCAGAGGCCCGTGTACTGTGAAATGTCGGTGCGCGTTAAAGAACACCAGGTGGTCAAAATTTTCGGAGCCCTCCACTACGGGGTCTTCCATAATCGTATCGTGGGTATAGGACTTAAGTACCCCAGATATTGCTCGAAGGTTCCCAGAAGAAACAAATAAACGAAATTGAATGTGGGATTGCGAAAACAGTTAAAGTAGGTTATGAAAACATATCTGCGATGATGTGCGCGTTTCCAGTGATACGTTATCATCCGCCCCCTTCAACTACCCCCGAAAATAAGAAGAAATAGCACGTTAACGACTTTTGTGAGCCAGAGCGCGCGCCTCCGAGGTGTCTAGCACATATATAGACGCCACATGGCACGGACGATGCGTCACGCGATAATCTGCGAATACAACTGTTGCTGCGACACTGCGAGGCACCAGACCAGCTGCGTCTTTTACTGTATCTCATCTACTTCTCCTTGCGTTGAGCATGCGCTACATACATACAGTGCGGAGAGATCGCTACAAATACATTCATACCCATCCAGATCTCACCGGAGATCAGGCGCAAGATTGGTTTCGAGTATACAGACCAACACGTACCTTCACTTACAATGAATCCACCACATAATTCCCACAATATACGCGCGCAATTGTCGGTTCTGTGGAGAACGGACCACTTTCACCCATTTTACGTGAGAATGCGAATCAAGGTGGAAAACGTCAATGCTCCCCTTTAGGGGAGAACATCTCAACCAAGGCAGTGGGAAACGTTGCTTGCTGGCAAGGATATAGAAAGCCACCTGGCTTTCTTCGACCAAGCCCAGCTAGCCGCAAAGGCCAGGGCAGCTCTGGTCTATAAGGACCCCACCCACTTGTACAGAAACCTTTTAGCAAATAAAAAGAAAGGTTTTCATTGATATGAGGGGTTTAACGTCCCAAAACCACCATATGATTATGAGAGACGCCATAGTGGAGGGCTCCGGAAATTTCGAAGATCTGGGATTCTTTAACGTACATGCGAATCTGAGCACACGGGCCTCTATACAGCATTTTCGCCTCCATTGAAAATGCAGCCGCCACTGCCGGTATTCAATCCCGCGACCTACGGATCAACAAACGATTTCCTTAGCCACTATAGACCACCGCGTTTTACATCCTAAAACCACGATGCGATCATGAAAGACGCCGTAGTGGAAGGTTCCGGAAATTACGACCATCTGGTGTTGTTTAACGTGGACCGAAGTCGCACAGCACATGAGCCTAAACCATTTCGCCTCCACCTAAATGCGATCAACATGGCCATGATCGAACCCGCGTCCTTCGGCTCGGCAGCAGAGCACTGTAGCCACTGATCCACCGCGCATGCGTACTCACCACGTCAGATGGCCCGGCGATGCGGTTTTATTCGAACTGCGGTCGTCACTCGCACACCCCGACTTATTTTGAAGACGGGTGTGTACGTCATGCCTTACAAATGTAAAGCGGGTACTTCGCCTGTTTTCAGAATGACAAATAATGATTGATTGATTTGTGGGGTTTAATGTCCCAAAACCACTATTTGATTATGAGAGACGCCGTAGTGGAGGGTTCCGGAAATTTCGACCACCTGGGGTTCTTTAAGGTACACGCAAATCTGAGCACACGGACCTCTATACAGCATTCTCGCCTCCATCGAAAATGCAGCCGCCGCTGCCGGAATTCAGTGCCTCGACCTGCGGATCAGCAAACGAGTTCCTTAGTCACTATAGACCACCGCGTTTTACATCCTAAAACCACGATGCGATCATGAAAGACGCCGTAGTGGAAGGTTCCGGAAATTACGACCATCTGGTGTTGTTTAACGTGGACCGAAGTCGCACAGCACATGAGCCTAAACCATTTCGCCTCCACCTAAATGCGATCAACATGGCCATGATCGAACCCGCGTCCTTCGGCTCGGCAGCAGAGCACTGTAGCCACTGATCCACCGCGCATGCGTACTCACCACGTCAGATGGCCCGGCGATGCGGTTTTATTCGAACTGCGGTCGTCACTCGCACACCCCGACTTATTTTGAAGACGGGTGTGTACGTCATGCCTTACAAATGTAAAGCGGGTACTTCGCCTGTTTTCAGAATGACAAATAATGATTGATTGATTTGTGGGGTTTAATGTCCCAAAACCACTATTTGATTATGAGAGACGCCGTAGTGGAGGGTTCCGGAAATTTCGACCACCTGGGGTTCTTTAAGGTACACGCAAATCTGAGCACACGGACCTCTATACAGCATTCTCGCCTCCATCGAAAATGCAGCCGCCGCTGCCGGAATTCAGTGCCTCGACCTGCGGATCAGCAAACGAGTTCCTTAGTCACTATAGACCACCGCGTTTTACATCCTAAAACCACGATGTGATCATGAAAGACGCTGTAGTGGAGGGTTTCGGAAATTACGACCATCTGGTGTTGTTTAACATGGACTGAAGTCGAACAGCACACGAGCCTAAACCATCTCGCTTCCACCTAAATGCGATCTCCGTGGCCGAGATCGAACCCGCGTCATTCTGGTCGGCAGCAGAGCACAGTAGCCACTGATCCACCGCGCATGCCGACTTACCACGTCAGATGGCCCGGCGATGCGGTTTCATTCGAACTGCAGTCGTCACTCGCGCACGCCGACTTATTTTGAAGACGGGTGTGTACGTCATGCCTTACAAATGTATAGCGGGTACTTCGCCTGTCTTCAGAATGACAAATAATGATTGATTGATTTGTGGGGTTTAACGTCCCCAAACCACTATTTGATTATGAGAGACGCCGTAGTGGAGGGCTCCGCAAATTTCGACCACCTGAGGTTCTTTAACGTGCACCGAAATCTGAGCACACGGGCCTACAGCATTTCCGCCTCCATCGAAAATGCAACCGCTGCAGCCGGGATTAGATCCCGCGACATGTGAGTCAGCAGCCGAGTACCTTAGCCACTAGACCACTGCGGTGGGGCTTGAAATCATTCTTAAATTGTAGGTGTTGCTGCAGAAAGTAATTTAGATAAAAAATGTGTCCAACGAGAGTAAACGCAAATAGAAAAAATTCTTAGCACTGCCGAGTGCGGCAAACGTCCACATACGTAACATCAGACATTAGTACATGCTTGATTATAGTTCACTAATTAACTTTTGAAATTGCTAATTTGCGTTAAATAATGAAATTGAAGAATTTGTACGGACCCATCTACCGCGAGAACTTGTACTGAACTTGAACAACATTTCCGCCTCCATCGGAAATGCAGCCGCCGCAGCCGGGATTTGAACCCGCGACGTGCGGGTCAGCAGCCGTGTACCTTAGCCACTACACCACCGTGGCGGAGTAAATAATGGCATAATGGGTGCTTTGCTACACCAGAAAAAAAATATTTTTGTCTTAGTGGATACCCCCGCAAGTGTACTTGTAATAGTTGCCCCAAGAGAGTTTACGGTATCTAGAAAGCCACTCTTCCTCCTTTCCTTTTTTTTTGTTTCTTTAATGTGCACGTATTACTTATACACCAAAATCTCAGCTATAACTCGTTAAACAACGTACCAATCCTTTAAATTCCATTTCGGTTCAGCTATGTCTTTACGACTCCTGTGAATGATTCATACCGGGCTGCAATGTGCAACCAAACTTTCTGCGAAACCTGGTCATTGTAGAATTGTAAGTCTCGATTAAAAAGTGAGCAGGCAAGGCAGTGCGATTTATTTCATACAGCGCCTCTACGAAAACTGCTCGTTTATCTTTGAATTCCAGCCGGACTTCAATGTATCAGCAGCAGTTGCAAAAGCGCGTGGTGAATTCCGAAAGGATCGCGATTCTTCAGAACAATGCTGTATGAGCCTGCGCGGTGCAATCTTTTGCTACAGGTCACGCAAAAGTAGGACACCGATTGACTTTCTCGCCAAGGAAGCCACCCACGTGCCTAGTCACCATGCGGCTACAGTATGATGGATCGGCACCGCATTCGTCTCTGACATGGGTTATGGAGAGCGAAACAGGGCGCTTCTCCAAAAGGGGAGACAAATTGCCATTGTTCGGGTGACTAATCAGTCGAATCGAACGGCAAGATGCCACGAGCGCAGGCAGTCGCCATATTGGTACTTGAAAAGCACTCAGATTTACGATTTCGTCGTGCTTTTGCCACTTGCAACGGCTTAATCAAGCTGTAATGAATAATGACAACATATGACAAAAAAGAAAAAGAAAAAAATATTCATGCAGTTGCTCAATACCGGTGTTACATGGTCACTTTTCATTGAAATTAAGCTTGATTCGAATCAGATTTCTTGATCGTGGTCGATGCGAGCTGCAGAAGGTATTGCCCGTCCCTGTTGAGAAATTTTATCCCGATTATGCTTCATCGCGATCAGCAGCGAACTGTACACTGGTAGCGTAACTTGCATAGCAGCCCATGTATCCAGTGGTCGGTGGCTTGTTCCCACCACTGCCATCTATACGTATGGAGGGAACAAATAACTAAGAGCAAACTAAAACAGGATAATATAAGATATGACGTCACAACCGGAGAGGGCAGCGACGTCGTGCATTTGGCCTACATGGCAGTAAGTTGAAAGTTCTCTGAGTTGCTGACCTTTTACGTGCAGTTATAAATACGCTATTTCATTGCGCCTCATGGCTCGCTGATTGCGTGTGCGAGAGAAAAGAAACGAGAAGGAATATTGAGGGAGCAAGGTTTTTTTTTTCATTAGCCAAATGGTATATACTGCAATATACACCAAAAACTTCGCAGATGAAATTGTGACACAGCTGTTAACGAGCGCAATAGCATAATAGTTCAAAAACTCACGTTGCCAAATCGTGGAAAACTACTGCAGAGAAACAGAAACCTTGAGAATATGGCTCTGGCAACGGCAGAGTACAGCGTCTAGCTGCTTGGCGTGTCGCATTCACCGTCACCGAAGGCACGCCGGCCGTGTGCCAGTGAAGGCAGTCGACAGTCACAGGAGCGGTTATCTACACATTCTCCGTGCTAGTTCAGCTTTGAAATCTCACGCCAGTGAACAGCACATCAACAAATAAACTACGGAAGTTACGCACAAAACTACTCCGCAAAAGTGAGCGATCCCTCGTTTACACGGCAATGCGCCGAACTAAACAGAAGCCCTGATAGCAGATTGCCTGGATACGCCCCCCTTTATGGTACGAGACCGAAAAATGGGGCAATCAACCATTTAGCCAAATGACGGATAAAACATAAAGTATAACTTTGACATACATAAAATTACGACTATTTCAGAAAATTTTTATTGAGCTTTTGGTTTAGGTTATTTAACCCCTCCTCACCTAGACGCGCTTGTATCGTTGGTGGGTGTTGATGCCTGTGGCAATAGGTTTTTGTCACTTTTAGTTCTAAGTTTCGCGACCCATATAATTTGACCATGCACAATCACGGATAGCAGATTGCCTGGATTCGCCCCGCCCCCCAATTTATGCCATTCGATCCGAAAATTTGGCAATAAACTAACCAAATGTGAAATAAAGCGTAAAGTAAACTGATAGTTAACTTTGACATATATAAAGTTACGACTGACACATATAAAATTACGAACATTTGAAAAAAAACTATATATTGAGTTTTTGGTTTAGGTTATTTGACCCCTCCTCCCTTAGTCGAGCTTCAATCGTTGGCGGGCATTGATGCAGGTTTTCGACAATTTTCGTTCCAAGTTCCGCGACCGATATAGTTTGACCATGTGTGCACTACGTGACACAGTGACTAGGGCGACTTGAAGGTGGGGGCCAGCTTCTCTTTCTGCACTAGCGTGGCCTCCGGGATCGAAGCATCCTACTCGCGCCTTTGACCAAGCGACGATGTCATGTAATGACGTTATCGTATGACGTCACGTTTCGCAATAGTTACGTCATACTGTTTCAACAAATTTTGGCGATCTGTGACGTCATGCCGTTACGTCATCTTATGGCGATAACTTTTCGTATCACTCACGTTGACACACAATTTTCGCGCTTGATGAGGCCTTCGAGACAGTCGCTCTAATAATGCCATCGTACACTCCAGCCAACTGAATTGCGTGAACTATCACTACTACAGCACTTACGACTGAACTAAATGCGTAATTTAAGTGTAATCTAATGTAATGACTTGGTAAATGTGCTGCGTGTGCATGGTATAGACAATTATGACGGCACTAATTATAGAACATACTTTAAAGAAAATCAGTTACGTGGTGGAGTACGTAAATTTAAGGTTGCTTGCACATGTGTGTATATGCCATGGGATGCAATAATTTCTTTTTCTCAATAGATCCTTTTTTTCTTTTTTGTGAATAACATATATCATATTGTCTTCAATGCTATATTCTTTATTGAAACTTTTGCTTCATCCTATACTTCTCAACCTTTTTTTCAAGATTCACATATTTAGCAGTTATCTATTCGTATGACTTGGTATTTCAATGATGATTCATCTACTGATACGCCCCTGTTCATCTAGCATGTACATGTAAATCAGGCTTCAAGCAAATCCCTGCCTCGAGTTTTAGAGCGAAAGGTGTTATGAGATCACAACTGGGGTCACGCGCGGCGTTGTCGTTGTCCGCCGCTGGTGTCCGTAAAGACATCGCACATAATAAAGAAAAAATAAACCTAGTACCAATGACACAGCGGTGCTCGAACCCGGATCCACTGGGTGCCAGCCCAGTATTCTACCACTGCGCTACGCTGGCGCTTTTTTTTTCATAATATTTATTAAAGTACTTGGGCAATAAAGACAATATCAAGCGAACAAAAGTACAATCAAATCGCCAAAGTAAGCGCTCAAGCGTTACTCATAAACACTAAATGGCTAACACAGCGTGAGTTCCTCACATGAAGAGTTCTTCACATCGTGTTATACAAACAAAAAAGGGGTGAGGTCAAACAGTTCTCTAAGACGGAGTACCAGTCCGGTCTAAAGTCTAGCTCGTCGTAGATGTTTTTTAGGTGGATAGCCATTTGAATGAAGTGTGCGCTTGAAGAGGTGGTGGGCTCTGCATTGCGGTCTTGCATTCGTGTCTTCCACAAGCTGTGCAAACCCATGAGGAAAAACATATCATATGGTACTTCATCAAGTGTTGCTGGCAGAAGATAACGCATTGCGTGAGAATTAATGACGAAACGTTTTTTTCAATGCTCGCTGAAGTGCGCTACGCTGGCGCTTGGAATTTTTTGGGCAAACTTGCCTTGGGCGGGCGTGATGTCGGGAAAGCAATCGCGTTAAACCGACATATAAAGCGTTTTAAAACAGCGAAAGACCACCCATGGCAGTCGTCTCACAGTGCGACTAGCGTACCGAGTGGCTCGTCCAATGCTCCAACCCATTACAAAAGCTTGTTCTTGTTCACCCATTGACTGTGGTGCATGCCCACTTCAGGCGTATTTCCTCATCGTCGTCAGCCCCTGCATAAATAATTACAAATTCCTTTGCAAGTGTTTAGCGGATACCTCGCTTCTCAAAATAATGACAAAAAATAGAATAGCGAATGCCGACTCAAAAATATTTACTATTAATACGATAGTGGGTATCAAGCAACTGTGCTTGCATCAGTAACCCAATGAGTGGTTAGACTGCAGGGGGTCTGAAAGGTCGCTCTTCTAGCTTTCACTGTTACTGTGCTGCGCCTACCGCGCAGGCCTGGCGTTTTTTTTTTTTTTTTTCCGGGTCTTGCTAAGCTGCAGACCGCAAATTTTAGCCTTGGAATCCTTTCCAAATGTATTTGTAAAAGTAAAGCATGTGAATTTGGTAAGGTTCTGGGCCGGCAGCCGCCCAGAACACCTCAGTGAGAACACCAAAGATCGCTGAGCTCGAGCCGCCACTAAACCACCAGCGTTAGATGTCCATCGTTGTTCTCTTCGTTTGGTTAGCCCGCTCGCTGCTGGCATTGTTATAAGGCTTGTGAAAGATCATCGTATTGGTTTAATCAGAATATTTAAAACGGCCTCTGTTTATGCGTTTTTAGCGATAACAATTCGAGTGTTTCGGTGGTGAGGTAATAAAACATTTCTGGCGTTCTTGGAGCCAGAACACCGATATGATTCGGGGAACACGGGAATAATTTTGACAACCTGCAGATTGCACAACGTGCCAGTAAATCGAAGTTGCCACGGATGTTCTTGCGTTTTCCCCGTATAAATTCGACCACCGTGACCGTGAATCGAACCCAGGTCCTCGAGCTTGTAGCAGCTTAACACTACTGATGCTAAGACACCGTGATGTGCACGTGGTGGGTTATATATGTGCTTGACGTGAGGCCAATTAAGCTTGATGCCCAAGACCGACGCGTTCAGTAGAAGGAATGGTCACTTATTCCCACGAAATTATTCTTCTGTTTTATAATCTATCACGTTTATTTTTCTTTTGATTCATAGCGCCACCAATTATTTCTGAGTGATACTTGATAAGAGAGATGCTTGGGCTAGTTGGGGATCGTGAATCAACATATTTGAACAGCGCCAGACTACGAGTAGTTACTACTTAACTACAGAAGAGACAAGGACAGACAGAGCGCTCTTTCTGTCCTTGTCTCTTTTGTAGTTACGTCGCAACTACCCGTAGCCTTGCGCTGTGCAAATATGTTGGTTCCCTGAGTGATACAGGCCCGCGGGTTCGGTTTCCTTAAACCAACCGAAAAGCGGCAGTTGATTTGAAAGAGTTTTCGAATAAAGAGTGCGCACGAAGTTGCTATAGTTCGTAATAATAAAAGAGCCAATAGGAACCTCATCGCAAAGCGATGTCGTTAGTAAATCACGTGGTGGATTCCAGTTTAAAGTGCAGATCACTATAGCGGCTCGGGCTCTCGTACGCTGTCTTCGTATGCTGTAGTAACGAATGCACAATCATGAACAGCAGAGCCATCTGCAGTATATTGAGTGCGCTCTCACCCCAAGGAGCCGTTTTGTTCCGCTTGTTCATCGAGCACCTTGATGATGATGATGATTATGATGATGATAAGTGCAGAGAACTATGGGGGTCCTAGCTGTGGAATGCTGTCGTCGCTTGGCGTATATAACGCGAGCAAAACCTTGTATAAAAATAGGAAAAGGAAGAGGAAGCAAGCGAAAAAAATACGCCAGTAAACCAATTTGCACCTTTAAGGGTGCTGTGTCGTGTCTACACACGACAACAGGAGTGTCTTGGTTTCTCAAAACACCCTTATCGTAGGGTGTTAGTAATAAACACGAAAAAGCACCCTAAAGGGTACAAACTGGTTTACGGTGAACAAATAGAGAAAGGGAAAAACTAGGAAGAGCAATAGAGAGAGCCGAGAGAGCAGATTGAATGTCATAGAAATAATTAAAGATGGAGGTAGAGATAAATGAATAAAAAAATAGATGAGAAAAAATTGAAAAAATGTAAAATCAAAGAGAGGAGAAAAGAAAGAGGAAACCCAAAATAAAGAAGGCTGCCCTGCGCCGCGTTTCCTTCAGGCATGGCATACCTGTGCGAAGCTGGCTTGTTTTTTGTTTTTTAATAATACTCCATTTGAATGAGCAGTTCTGAGCTTGTATTCACAAAGGCATCTAACTATAAAAATTGTTGCTAAGCAACAAAAAAAAAGTAGCTAACTCTGATGTCGGACGTATTAATTGCCGACGGTGAAAATCAAAGACGAACAGAAAGCTTTGTGAATTCGGAGCTCAGATGCTGTCATATCGCTAGTGATAGATGTCTCAAAGCCGAGCTTGTATCTGGAACCGGTCCGCACACCATATATTTGTATGGATATTTTTAAGCGATAATTAGAAACGGGGTTGTCGAGACACAAACGATTAAAAAAAATCTTCTAAAGTAAACTGTTCGGTCATAAACGTTAGAATCAAAAGAATTAATAATTTACCAACAAAAATTCACTAATTACCGTTAAAATTGGTTACATAAGGACAAGCTAGCAGCTCGTGATATGTGACTGATGAGTTCGCAATGAACTCCGAATGAATACTGAGAGTTACACAGACGTAGAATTATTCAGCCACTAATTCTGCAATAAAACACACGGGTGCTCCAGTCACTTCTGTGCTTTAGTGTGCAAAAGGGCGTTCAGTTAAATATCTAACTAAGAAAAATGTTACTTAACAACGCGTTGGGTGCCCACTTCAAGAAATATGCGCAGCCTTCACACTTATTAAATTTGTTCAACGGAAAGATATCTTGCAAGCTTCCCAGTACAAGTTCTTCAATTTCAATATTTAACGCGAACTAGATATTTCAAAAGGTAATTAGTGAACTATAATCAAGCATGTACTAATGTCTGATGTTACGTATGTGGACGTTTGCCAAACCCGGCAGTGCTAAGAATTTTTTCTATTTGCGTTTACTCTAGTTGGACACATTTTTTTTTTTCAATTACTCTTTGCAGCAACACATCCCATTTAAAAATAATGTCAAGCCCCACCGCAGTTGTCTAGTGGCTAAGGTACTCGGCTGCTGACTCGCATGTCGCGGGATCTAATCCCGGCTGCGGCGGTTGCATTTTCGATGGAGGCGGAAATGCAGTAGGCCCGTGTGCTCACATTTGGGTGCACGTTAAAGAACCCCAGGTGGTCAGAATTTCCGGAGTCATCCCCTGCGACGTCTATCATCATCATATGGTAGTTTTGTGACGTGAAACCCCAAATATCAATCAATCAATCGATCAATCAATCCATCAATCAATCAATCAATCAATCAAGAATAATTTTAGTCTTAAATCTGCATTGAACCGAGCAAGTTTGAAAGGACACTCGTCGAAAAATCTCACAAGCATTTCCGAATCTCGCCGAATTCAATGAGTCTCGAGCTTTTCGAGAACGTTAAGAGCGAGAACGCCTGAGTAAGCAAGATCGAACGTTAACTAAAGCTTGCTCTCCGTGCATCAAAACCAATCTGTCCTAGCCCACGCACGTACGACAGAGGTAGTGAACAGTTACAGACCAACAAGTAAACGCGCCTGCACACTAGAAACACACCGTACACCCACGAAAGCACGCACGCACATGTGGTTTTCTCTCTTTCGGCAGGGCTTCCGTCTCGCGGCGGTCAGTACCGAGCCGCGCAGCTGGTTCCGATTCGCCCCGAACGTGCAGTGAGCGTCCGGCGGCGGCCGCGGTGGGGGCCGTTGTGGCGGTAGCGGCGGGCCGCGGAACAGGAGCGATACGCTGGGAGGAGAAGAGGAGCCGGCGCTCACCGCGAAGGAGGAGGAGAAGCCCGCCCCGCGTTTCCTCGCCCTCTCCGCGCATAAAAGCTGCTGGCTTCGTCTTGCCGGGCTGCATTCGGAGCGGGAACCCGCGTGTGTCGTCGAAACGCGCGCAACGCGACGCGACACACACACAAAACAAAAAAAGAGACAACTCAGCGGTGTGCCGCGCACCGATGTCGTCCGCTGCGCTAGCCCGTCGCCTGGTGCGTCAAGCCGCGGCCGGAGTGAGCCGGCGTGCGCGCTCCAGCGAGGCCACTGGCTGCCCCTTCCATCGCGCGCTGGAGCAGACAGCGCACCGCTCCGTGGGAGCGGATCAGTGGAGCGGAAGAGCGGAACCGTCTCCCATGGTGACCGAGAAGATTTCATCGGCGCGCAAGCCCTTCTCTTCGCTGCCCAGTCCCAAGGGCTTGCCCGTGCTGGGCACGACCCTGGACGTGCTCCGGGCCGGAGGCGCGCCCAAGATCCACGAGTACTGCGACCGGCGGCACCGCGAGCTCGGACCCATCTACCGCGAGACATTAGGTAGCGTGGACGCTGTCTTCGTGGCCGATAGTGCGCTCATTCAAAAGGTGTACACCAACGAAGGCAAGTTCCCCATGCACATGGTGCCCGATGCCTGGCTCATCTACAACGAAGTCAAAGGGATTCAACGCGGACTCTTCTTCATGTGAGTACAGTCTCCTCCACGCTTCTTACGATCGTCGGTGCTGCGCGCCTCGTGCTTTCGCTCGCCGTACAGGGCAACAAGTGTCACCTGGGTGATTCGCGTAGTGGCGACTGTCTAGCTTGAATTTCCCGGAGTAGTCGACAGAGAACGCAACCTAACTTCACCAGCCTTATTGTTCGGCAACTTTTAACTTAGATTGATACATGTAGTTATTGGCACGTCCTTCTGGGAAACCGTGCGACGTCTGTAGAATGACGTGTGAATCTTCTACGTCTTTTGTCACCTGTTCGTGCGACGATCTTTCATGCTACGTTTCAACTGGAATGACGAATTCGGGTAGCTTTGAATTTTTCCGGTACACCTGTATGTCATGCAGAAATGCCAGCGTGCTCTTGACATTTTTATTTTACTGCGATTCAGACTATTCCGAGAAAAAAAAACGCAGATCCTTGTTCACGCGTAAAATTCGAGGTGGCCCCTTAATGTAATTACCTCCACAACGCTTCAAATGAGTGATCGATGGCTCTACTTTATTATGCTCTTTTAAAAAAAAAACACTCTCGAAGAACTACATTCATCCCGGTTATCGGTTTGTCTCTCGGAGATGCGTGCTTCAACTTTGCGGCAGTCCCACTGGGGCGACTGAAGAGCACTTGCGGCGACAAGTGGCTGCAGACATTTGTGTATTGCTGGGCATATTGTCATCATACAATGCCGCTTGACAGGAGCACGCCGGCTCTGAATGCTGAACAGCGTTTTCTTTTTACTGATTTACTAACGGTTTGATCGTGTTATCATCTGAGCCTTATTGCCCCTAACCACTGCGAACTATGCGAACAGCGCACAGTCAGCTGATTGCGGCGCTCGGCACAGCTCTCCGATATCTCTAGCGAAGGACGAGCGTACGTGACAGGTCCAGTCATCCAAACTGCGCGATTCCCTCAACGCTTAAGTCTCAGTTCTGCGGATTCAGTTCTCTTTTGTAATTGGGCCATCTCGCAGACAGCCTTCGGAATGTACCACCCAACTTTCGCATCCTGCACAGCCCGTACTACAAAGAAAAAAAATTGCCCCATGTTTTCTCCCCTTCGATAAGTCAACATCGAGCTGTTTTACATGTGTAACGCGCTAAATACATCATCCGGACGGTCGTTAGCATTCCGCACGATTAAAAGAACAGCTGCGCAGGTATTTTCATTTGCTCGGTGACTCCGAGTTAACTCGCGCCTATTGTGGACCAAATAAAGGTGTGTTACTCACTCACGCGCACAACAAAAAGGTTGGATCATTCTAAAGAACTTAAAATGTCATGCCGTATCCGAAACAACGTGCTAAATCCTCTTACCACACGGTCAGATGTTCGCAGTAGTTTGTGGTATCTGAACGAATAGCTGATTCCTTTTTCTTCAACTTATTTCCGCGAACTGACAACAGCGGCAGACTCCAGATGTTGCCGGTTAACTAACCACGTTCAGCGTGAATTAGTGACTGTTGGCTTCACAGCATAGCTCACGGGCACGTCGTGCTGCACCACTTGTAGAGGAGTCGCGGGAAATGTATAGCGGGTCAGTCGAACTTTCGCGCTCGCGGACGAGCATGCAGGGAAAATGAGCGCTGCTGCGACTGCTTGGAAACGGTTGCAAACTCGCATGTCGTTCAAAGATCAGTGGATCCTTGCGAAGCAGTGTTGCTACTTGAAAGCGTTACAGCAACATCATTACCCGATGATGTCGCTATGTTTTTTTTTGCTTTTTTGGAGACGTGACAATCACAAATTTTGCCTTGTTTAGTATTCAGATCCGTCTACACTTTACGTATCTACATGTGTGTGTTTAAGAAGCTTGGCTGTGGACTCGTAAACTTGTTTGTGACACTATTTCATGTCCTTGGTGGAAATAAACGCAATGAACAGGACAACAAAAGGATAGACACATCGGACGAAGCGCTTCATCTTGTGTGCCCCTCCTTTTGTTGTCCCGTTCATCGCGCTTCAATTCGTCTATCCCAATTCGCGCGCCTTATAATGCAAACTGAATTTTTTTCGTCTTTGCTCACTCGTGGATGTGGTCAGGCGTAAACAAGTGCACCGCTGACGCAGCTGTGGGTCAATTTGGGGTGGTTTGAAACTCCTCAGTAATTTCTCCATCTTGCACAAGCGCATATATACAAGCACTCATACAAACGCACGTATGAACGTACATACAGTATGCGGGTGCTCCGCTTCGAAAAAAAAAATTTCTGGCCACGCCACTGCAGTGCATGCATGATGATTGATTGATATGGGGGGCTTAACGTCCCATAAGCACCATATGATTATGGTAGACGCCGTAGTGGAGGACTCCGGAAAATTCGACCACCTGGGGTTCTTTAACGTGCAC
Source organism: Rhipicephalus annulatus (assembly GCA_013436015.1). Classification (NCBI taxonomy): domain Eukaryota; kingdom Metazoa; phylum Arthropoda; class Arachnida; order Ixodida; family Ixodidae; genus Rhipicephalus; species Rhipicephalus annulatus. Next base: position 205,365 of record WOVY01002697.1, on the reverse strand, counting down.
CCAAATCTGAGCACACGGGCCTACAACATTTCCGCCTCCATCGGAAATGCAGCCGCCGCAGCTGGGATTCGATCTCGTGACCTGCGGGTCAGCAGCCGACTACCTTAGCCACTAGACCACCGCGGCGGGGCAAGCGTAGGCATGTGTATATGCATAAAAGAAAAATCTGTAACGTGATGGCCGTTACGGAATCTGTAGCATGCGGCCGCAAGGTGTGTATAGGAACGATGATGCGTGAGGTGCCGTTTTCACAAGCATGCGCTCAAGTCTTAGGAGACCATAAAAAAACTTAGGAACGTGAAGCAGTCTGTGGCAGTTCTTACCCAACAATGAATGAGCTATAACCGACAATATCCGCGCACTGCCTTCACGCGTCTTCTTTTTCATCGAATGTATTGCTTCTTTTTTCCCCTTTAGCCAAAGTGTAAATGCAGTTGCGTCCCAGGATCACATCCAACGACAATAAGGAGTTCTAGAATAGCGCGCCGCGAGCTCTTGCGGTGCGGTCGGTGCCACTGCGCATGCGTCGTACGCGAGCCGCCGTTCGCGGCCCGCCCGCAGAAAATCCGAAACAGCGGGTGGCTTGTGCGGCCCGCAAATGCTGGTGTCGAGGCTATGTGTAGTTTCCGTGCATTGGAGTTTTGGGGGCAGCGAAAGTCTCTATATTGTTCCCTAGGAGGGGCAAACGTTATTCTAAAGCTCATGTGGGGCCCGCAACGTCCACAGCGCCTGCAAACGTTATTCGAAAGCTCCCTAATGCGCTCTGACTGTTCGGTATTCTACTGAAGATAACTGGAGAGCTTGCGCCCACCGTTCTTGTTTATAGCTGCTCATAAAAACAAAAAAGATCGGTAATTGTTAATGACCACACGTAGAGAAGCATGCCAAGGGTAACTTGAGCCGTCAGGAGTTTTTTTTTTTTATCTTCCCGAATAAATAAGTATGAGTAAACGTATCCTCGCGCCATCCGCGCCAAAACACGTAATGAAGGACGTTTTTTTTTATTTTTAGCGAAGGGCCTTCGCGTCTCGTTGAGACGGTGCGACTTTCATCACCGTGTGGTACTTGAAACCGCGAGTATTTAAATGAGATCGCTACAGCACCAGGAATTCAGGAAGACGACTGATACGAAAGCTGATCTGGGATTGTCTCGCAAGGTGATAACAAGGACTTGCGAATGCACTTGGATCGACACTGCAGTGAGGGACACGATATAGTACCGTGGCAACGAATTAGCTTTAGGTCGTGCTTTGCTGTGAAAACGTTGTTGTCACCGTAAGGATCGGGCCAATAATCTGGGTGATACCGAGACCCACCGTCGCAGAAACAATGGACTGCTTTGCGCTGGAAATGGGCCTGATATTTATTTTAAATGCAAACCATTTCATTGCGTACTGCAAGCACTTTTAAGATTCTATCTGCGTGTTTATCTGTCTATCCGCCTAAGTCTTGGTGCTGTAATGATCACCCTCTTAACTCAGGGTACACCAAAACCTAGTACGGGCGGGTTAGATGGTTTGACGAATACAACGCGTTGGTCATGACATCAATAAGATCACAATCTCGTCGCGCACTTCGTAGAACATTTTCTGAAGAACAGTGGCGCATACCCGGGGGCAGATATGTGCCACTAGTTTGCGGGTATGTGCCACGGGTCATAGAAATTTTATATGTACCCAGGAACGGCAGGAATACGCAGGAGTAATTTTAAAGCCTGGGCGTTACAAAAAACGTTGACATGGGCAGTGTTTACCGGACGAATGCGAAGAATAAATATCAGTGTCCCAACGGGAATCGAACCCTAGCATTCTGCGTGGCAATCACCTATTCTACCACAGAGCCACCCAAGGTCTCGGAAATACTTAGCAAATAGAACCCGATGTTCGGGAAATGTGAATTCTGGTTTCGGTACTGGATGTCGAACTTTACAAACATTACATGCGCACTCTTAGGATACAGCCGTTACGTCGGGTTAATGTCAATTGTAGTTAGGCGCCATCCGCTGAGGTTGATTTGTGTAGCAATGTTGACGGCTACCGTCCTCGGGAGCCAAAGCGTAAACACCAGCGCTTAATATCAGCGTGCCACTTTTGGTGTTTCTAATATCTATGTCGCTGTTGGCAACGTTACACACCTGCAAACAACTGCTAATATAAAACGTGTGCGGTTTTTTTAAATGTATGAGTGTGCGTAGATTTGTACATATATTGAGCGCCACTTCATAACATCTCACTCAATAAACAATTTAGACACATTTACCTTGCACCCGCACGCTTCGCATAACATCGATCTGTCATTTCTTTTCTTTTTTTTGTTCATCTTGCGATTGTCACGGCGATGTGATAGAGCCGAAACATACCACATACAAGGTTCCAGATAATACCTGAGAGAACATTGAGGGCACTGACTTACTTAAGTTACGACACACTGTCGGGAGTGGATAACAGTTGCACAAGTCGGTAGTTGCGGACTCGGGGACACAAGCGGCAAGACACGTCATCTTCCGAAGTATGTGCATTCTGTTGCTGAGGATCCAAGCGTAATTCTTTTGCTTGTTCCCTTTTTTTTCTTCTTCACACCTTCAATATCTTCTGAAAGAACATTCTTCGTGTTCGCTTGACAATGCCACTCTGAAGCGTTCTGTCGACGTCAAACAATCGCCAGGTGCACAATATATATATATATATATATATATATATATAGTTTTAAAACTTCACACTTACCTCTAACAAAGTTTGTAGAAACGATACATGGGGTCGCTTTATTGTTCCAGGCTTTGCTTGGATTTAACACATAAAGGAGGATTCAGATTGGCACTCACGAAAGACTTGATATTTCACCATACGAAAATTCATATTTTAATAGGCGTACGTTTTTACTTTTTCCTGGTACAAACTGCTGCATATTTATTGCGAAACACGATTTGAGAAAAATACTCCCTTCTTTAAGATCAGTTTTCCAATATATGTAGGTTGCTTTTATGTGGAAGTTTCGAGAAATTGCTCGAAAGTTTTAATTGTGTCGGCACTCTCCTTCGGCGTGTCATCCTCGGTCCTGCCTTGTTGCTGCGCTTATTTTTTTTTTTTTGTCCCTACTTACATACCAATGCATTTCAGTACGAAGCATTAGGGACGTTGTTCCAGTGGTATTTTTTTGCGTATGTGTCACGACCGACGACCTACCTATTAAGCCAATATAGTTAGGACAGTTCACCCATAGAAAAAGTAGAGGGCATTATTTAGTTGTTTTTAACTGCAATGATTATGACCTGAATTCGAAGACTTAACTTCATGTTTGTTTCACTGATAATTAAATTAAAATAAAGTACCGGCACCGCTGTTTTATATCCGACGTGGCACTCATCGTGTGTTCTCCACAAATTTATCGTAAGTTTGTCGTTGTTTGCCCGCTTTTTCAATTGTGCAAATGTCACTTGTTCCCGGTTGGGGAAAATCGTCGTCGTCACTTCTTTTTGGTATCGATTCTAGTATTTTTCTTGTTTATCGGCGGGTTTCTTTCTTTCAATCGCACGGCCGTTTTTCCGTTGGCTACGGATTATGTCTGTATCGAAAGAGATGTCTAGGCTGCGACCACTGACATCTCTTTTCCGCCCATTCTTTCCCTTATCTCCCATTTAAACTGGGACGATCGTCTGCACCGGTGGGAGATATATTCGCTATCGATGTTCGCGCATTTGACGGCCTTTCTTTTTTTTTCTTTTTTGTAGCGATGCCTTGTCATTTGTCTCGGACGGACCTTTGAAAATACTTATTTCCTACAAAAAATTATTGTCTTTTTCACGTACCTGCGATACAGGTGGGCCTCCTATAGCACTCTCACATCCTGTATCGATCACAAGACCACTGCTCGATGGTTGCCCTTGTACAGTTGGTGTGTGCTACTGCACCGTGTGTGCTCCCGGTCTGTGCTTCAGTCCCCCTAGAAAAGAAAATATAACGATAATTCTCGAGGATCAACGTCCCCGAACCACGACATGATTATGAAGGACTGCACCGCTACGAAAATTTCGAACACCCCGGTTTCCTAAACGTGGACCTAAATATAAGTAAAAGGGCCTTGAGAAATTTCGCCTTCTTCTAAAATGTGGCAGCCGCGGTCGGGGATTCGATCTCGTGGCATTCGGGTCAGCATTCGACCACCACATCTTCTATAGGTCCCCATGGCGGGGCTCTTTCTAGGAATAAGAAAGAGAACTGGTTTGACAAACGAAGAAAAGTAAACATTTCGCAAGCCGCGTAACAGCGGAACGGTATAGAACTGTCAAAATACAGGTTTCCAAGTTGAAAGTAGATCATTATTGCTGCAGCCTCACAAGAGCGTAGGATCGTGGGCTCCGGACTTCAGATACATCGCGATTCGTGCGTCATGGACGGACGAACCGCGAAAATTTAGATACCATCGTTGAATCCAACTAGGCACTCTAGATTTTCCCAAGCGCCTTTTGTTGTTTCGGCCCTTCTTTTGTTTGCCTCTAAAGTGCGAGAAATCGTGCTCTGATCAGGTCGTTGGCATCGATAATATCTGCGACTCCCATTGCTACGAGAAGCCCCTTGTTTGTTCCCAGTGCGAGCACGGCTATTTTTTTTTATCTTATCGCCCAATTCAGTTCGCCACAAGAGCGTAACTATATATATGCGTCAAACATGCCTTTGATACAAATTTTTTTCTTCGTATCAAAGAAAAAAAATAACACCAAAAAAGTTCAGAGGCACATTCCGGGCACTTCAACGGCATTCCGAGTCGCGCATCTACACGCTAGTCACGAGAGCCTTGTTTTCTGGGCGATTCCTAATGCAGTATCGGTGGCGGCATGAAGCGAAGAGGTATTTGTCGACATTGCATTCTTCCGAGTCGGGTGATAGCTTTGTGGCTTGTAGTGCAACACAAACAGAAATTACACGCGAGGACAAAAACAAAGTAAAAAGAAAAGAAACGGGGTTGTTGGAATGAGTGGGGGAGGGGGAAGAAATGCCAATGAATGTGCTTGAGATAAGAGCATTTATTCGAAATTTTTTGTTTCTATTATTTTTTTTTCGCTGCGATTGCCCTAGAGATATTGAAACTGGCAGAGCGGCGTCAGTTTGTCGCCGCCAGCGTCGGATTTTGAGGCGAAGCGATACGCAGGCACACCCACGCCCGCAATACCGATCCGCGAGCTATTGTGCGATAATGTATGGGCACCGCAAGTAGGCCAAATAGTTTCTAGACTTCACACTGCGATTCATCATAAGTCCTTGACAACCGGAACTGACCCTTGATTACGACAGGCTCAGTTCTGACTTTCGGAATGTCTTCACGATGAGCGTGCTAAATCTTTACCATTCATTCGCCTATTCCCCTCATGTTCATGAAAGCCATGCCGTGGCGTCGTGAATTAGCCTAAAAACAGATTCAAATGAAAATTGCGAAAAAAATACATGAACATCAAAGCAGGCACATGGGTTGTGTCCACGTTTGGACAAAATCTTGTGTCAGCTTTGATGGTCGTATTGTACTTTCTCAATATTCATTCGGATTATTTTAGAGCTACGTGCAAAAGGCTAGACGAAACAAAATAAAAAAGAGGAATTTGTATAGGCAACTAGTAATTCAGGTCTTATTAGTCTAATTCAAGTCACCACTGCATGTGTGCTTTTCAGGCACTTGATGTAAGCGAAACTTCACTGATGATGATGATGATGATGACGACGATGATGATGATGACGACGACGACGACGACGATGATGATGATGATGATGATGATGATGATGATGATGAGAGGTAGTCAAGCATGCTGACGTGCTTGTAGTTCTTAAACGCTAGAAGAGTGAGATGATTGAGACGAAGTCCTGTGCTTTCGCGATACAGAATTAAGCAATATCACCAAAACTGGTCTACGACAGTGTACCACCAACACATGCCAGTTTTCTGGGCCACTTACAATTTTCCCCGAGTACCATACTTATCGTGTCCCAAGAGAAAAAAAGACATCGCAGATTCTTACCATCGTTATATTATCAGAAAACGCCAAATTTTCCCGTCTCGCTGACTTTCCTCAGCGCATCGGTGGTTGCATTCAGCGATAGAAAAGGCATCGATTTCGGAAAGTCAGCCACTCAGCCTATAGCACACGCAGTGGGAGCTCCCAGTTCAATCTGTTATACATAGGAAGAAAACTAAAAATAAGCAAGCCGAAACCTGTCCTTTGCCCAAGAAGGCAACACATTATTATCGTCAAGATGTGCTGCGCGCAAGCCCGACTTATCAGGATTGTGTCCCCACATTTCATTCTGTCAACTTTCTTTATTGCCTGCCACGCTCAACTTTGGTGCCGTTTTTCTTTTTTTTTTTCATGTCTTATGCGCGTACCCTTCCCAGACGCTAGGATAACAAGTCTCCTGGCCCCACCAGTTTCTACACCCTTTCGTTCTAAGGGTTTCTTGGTTGGTTGGTTTTATGAAGTGCATTTTACCAGCGTCGCTGCAGCAGCCTCTTCGTAGCTGACCCTGAATGGGGAGATAAAAAACTAAGTCCGCCAGTTTCATTGATGTCACACGTGGCGCAAATCCATTCACACCGCTCAAAACCCGATCCGTGGTGCGTCGAACTCGCTGGAACGCCGCATTCTTGTCACGTCCGAAACCTTTTGTCCCTGTCTTCGTAATCTATGTCACTTTTTTTCTGTCATTGTGGTTGTGTGTGTGTGTGTGTGTGTGTGTGTGTGTGTGTGTGTGTGCGTGCGTGCGTGTGTGTGTGTGTGTGTGTGTGTGTGTGTGTGTGTGTGTGTGTGTTTCTTGCATCACCCAAACGCGTACAACGGCCATTAACTAACAATTATCTACTAATTAACCAACACTTAATGTAGAGAATACACCCAATAGCCATATTCAAGCCGATGTGCCTCATTGACAATACGAAACAGACTTCGCAACGATTGCTCCCAACATGAAGTACGTGTGTGAGAGAGCTATATACCGTATACAGGAAAGGCAGGGACCTTCTAGCGTATTTCAATTTCACGCACTTAAGGACTTGAGAGTAAGCACATTTGACAGGCATGTACCTGGCTTGGTGAAATAATTATGGATACCGAAACGGTACCCGCCACAGATTTGACTGGCGCCATATCGCTATCTAGAAGACCCAAGTACGTGCCCACAGTAACAATAAGCAGTACATCTCGATGAAACTGCTCTTGCGGTTCACCTATAATGTCGCTTCCAGATGTTGGAACCTTAACGCGCAAGTTTAAAAGTGCTACATTGTTGCTAGGGCCCCCGCTTCGCTTAGCGATCGTGTAAACACTATCTGCTGAGCGTGATGTGCAGCTGGCGTTTACCATGTGCAGTGACTTGCTTAAGCGCTGCAGGGAGCACACGCTCATATTCGAATAAATTTCTAAAACGTTAAGAAAGTGAAACAAGCGATTGCACTCGCTTTACTAAGACCATTTTCGGCATAACTAAAAAAGCAGGTCTCCAGATATCGGCATGAAAATTTTTCGCGAGCAAGCAAAACTGACAAGTTCAGCGAATTAGTGCGAACTGCATTGTACAAGATCGTAGCGCTCGCGTTAAAATATCACTAGGCCACAAAAGGTCTAACGAAATCGGTGGAATTTCACGCGGCGAAGTCTTCTTAAACAAGAGGCAAGGTACATGGCTGAAACGTCAAAGAAACACTCTCTCTTTCACTTGTGCGTCAATACCCCCCCCCCTCCTTCTTCTGTATACATTACGGTCGTCAGCAATGTGAAATCAGAACGTCGTTGCGATTGAGAAACGTACTCGGCGTTTCTCGGATAAAAGATAAAAAAACGGCAATCTCTTCCGTTCTGAATAAAAGTTAATTGGAAAAATTGTTACAGATTCGCATTTGACATTCCTATAGGTATAAGCGATGCCATTTCTCTTCACGCTTAAGTGAAACGACAAAAAGGAAAATAAATTCTCAAATGAGCCTCATCATTGTTGTCCCCGCAGATGTACGTGCGTAAGCAGCACGACGCTGAGGAAAAAAGGTTGCGCTGACGTGCGTACTTAGTGTGAACACATGGCGCGTGCATCACAACCGCGTCGACGTGATCCCGGCAGTACCCCCCCCCCCCTTCGTCGTGCATGTGAGACAAAGGAAAGTGACGAAGAAGACCTCTCCGAACACGACGGCACATCGTCCGTTAAGCTCGTAATATTGCTGTCTCTGCGTGGTTTCAACACGCATACACATTTAGCAGGCACTTCTTTCAGCCATGAATGCTCACTGCGGCAAAGAAATTCACCGGAATGATTCGCTAGTTTTCATAAAAGTCAGCGTAAATAATAATAAGTGGTGATTGATTGATTGATTGATTGATTGATTGATTGATTGATTGATTGATTGATTGATTGATATGTGGGGTTTAGCGTCCCAAAACTACCATATGATTATAAGAGACGCCGTAGTGAAGGACTCCAGAAATTTCGACCACCCAAATCTGAGCACACGGGCCTACAACATTTCCGCCTCCATCGAAAATGCAGCCGCCGCAGCCGGGATTCGAACCCACGACCTGCGGGTCAGCAGCCGAGTACCTTAGCCACTAGACAATAATAAGCGGTGATGTGTGGGGTTTAACGTCCCAAAACCACCATATGATTATGAGAGACGCCGTAGCGGAGGGCTCCGGAAATTTCGACCACCTGGGGTTCTTTAACGTGCACCCAAATCTGAGCACACGGTAATAATGACAAGTGTTTGGTTTTACATACCAAAACCACGATATGAGGGTGAGGGACGACGTGGAGGGTCCTGGAAAATTTTTGACCAGCTGGCGTTCTCTAATGTGCACCAATATCTAAGTACGTGGGCCTGTAGCAGTTTGGCCCCACCGAAATACGGCCACCGGTGGCAGGATTCGATCGCGCGACCTTCAGCCGTTAAGCACCTTAGCCACTAGACCATGGGTAAACGTGGGCGTTGGCCTACAAATTTACTAATTTCATTTAGTGCTTATCGCTAGGAGACAATTATACCATCAGCTGCTGAACAATGGGCACGTAACCTAATCATATATGCTTGCGATGTAGACAGAAATATCGCGGAGGAACTCCGAGCCCCCTTTAGCCTTGTTACTGCGTCCTTTTGTGTTTGCGGGTGTGCAAAATGTGAAAGCATCGGGAATAGCTTTTTAAACTGCTGGCGTGATCTTTAAGCCCATCTTCTCGTGTTGACATACCCGACATTTTTATTCCTTCCGAAGTGTCTCGTACTACATTCTAGCCAATAGCGCCACTGGCAACGCGTGTTGCACGGAATCTCGGAAATCGGATGCTCCGTAGAAGTGTGGCTATTTAGGCTAGTTGGTATGACATGACGATAGTTGGAGCGCCAGAACAGAACGACGACAAAGAGGCGTCGTCGTCTGCTTCTTGTCTCTTAATCGTCGTTCTGTTCTCGCGCTATAACTATCGTCGGATGTTCCGGTCACGAGCGCTCCGGGAATGTGAGCACTCTTAAATGAGGGAGACACTGGTAATAATATTAATCACATAAGTTATCTGATCATAGTCTAGCATGCTGAACCAGAGCCGTGGTCTCAAGGCAATAAATCGGATGGCCAGCCACACAGCATGTTATGGAGAATTGTACGATGTGCTTGTGCATACCAGTGCCCGTTTTCATTGCAAGGTGATTTCTACTGGCTAGCTGGTTGATAATCGTACTTTAATCAGGGCGATACTTTAATAATGACGCTACATTGTAATGTTGATGAGCGTTTTTGTTCGGCGATCTGCAACATCGTGCCGGAACTACGTTAACGTGGCTACAGTGGCTCAAGTCTATCGAGGTGTCTCGCTCCGATGCACAGAACTGATCAATGGACGGGGAAAAAATAGTTGCTCAAAGAAAGGAAAATATGCAGATTCAAGGAAGACAAGCGTTAGAGTTTTCGAACATCCCCTTCGAAAAACCCCGCTTGAGGAACGCTCGCGTTGTTTGCAGGCAACAGCGCATCCAACTAACTTGCTACGTCATTAAGGAAGAAAAAAAAGCGCATCATAACAGTACACAGCTCGCACTATCGGAAGCATTCCGATGTCCACCGACACGACAGCTTCGTGCGGGCGTGATGGTGGAGCGTGTGGAGAAGCGCACCTCTGAACCGTTACCACGCGCTCGGCCGACACGCTGGAGGGGCACCAGCTGCCAGCAACAGTGCTACGAGAAACGCTGAGCTATGTAGCCCATGCATCGCAGGCCGGCCGGGCCAGACAGGAACGATCCGCCCGGTCCCTCCCATGGCGCTGAAAGTGGTTTCAAGGCCAAGGTTAGGCCTCCGCAACAGGTGCACGCCGACCGACAACCCTGATGGGAACCCCACACTGGTGTCCCCCTCCCCTCGCCTCTCCTCGCTGACGGGAAACGCACGCGACTCGCTCATTCCCAAAGGAGGAGGGCGAGCTGTCGTCCGCAAAACCGACATTTATCACCCTCTCCCGCGGGCAGAACAGGCCTCGTGCACTGCCGCTGCCCCGACAAAAACAGCGCAATCCCACCTTCACTGCCTCGGCGCTCTCCGAGCGCACGCGTGCGACAGATAGGGGAGCGTTTCGCACAGCTTCGAGCTGACGTCTCCCTGCGTTGTCGCACATCTTTATCCTTCTTCTTCTACGTCTTATCGTTCGCCTCAGTGCTGCTCTTCGGTCTCTCTCGGTGCGTCCAAAAGAAGAAACAGTCGTCGCTTCAAGCCCTGAAACAGGCCACACTACTCTTCCTGCACGGGAAGCACGACGGACGCCTTCACATTTACACGGATGACTCCGTTTATTTAGTAAGCTCCACAGGGGCGGGGTGGTGGTTATTCGCGCGAAGTACATCACAATTAAAGTAAAGTCATCACATTTGACGTCGTCGAGAGCTGCAGTACTCACCGGCATACGAGCAGCTCTGGAGTTTATAGAAGAACCTTCGGAAGCTAGGTCCATCTTCTCGAACTCGAAGGCAGCTTTTCATTGTCTTATGTCACCCTTTTGCCATGGACCTAATGAACAGTCAGTAGCCGACATAAGGTTTCTTCACCACCAAGCAATCGAGAGACAACACAGCATGGCGTATCAGTGGATACCAGGTCATTGCGGTATATATGGCAACAACCACGCAGATGAGGCTGCTTGATCTGCACATGACGGTACGCAAACACAACCATCACGTTCTCAAGAACCGACGCAGCTACAAGACTTCGTTCGCTTGCACGTGACCTCACACTGGTACAGTGGAACTCGGCGGAATTCATAAACGCTCGCCTGCGTAACTTGGACCCCGTTCTCAATCTTGGTCTTCCGTCAGGAATATTTTGAGCTGAGCAGACTCTTCGCCTATGGCTTGGCGTGGCCTTCACGAACGCATACTCCTTTCTTATCAGAATGGCCAGTACCTCTACGTGCAATTACTGCAGCTGCCAAGAAACAATCGCCCATGTTCTGTGCAAGGATACCTATTTCATTACCCCAAAACAAGAACTTACCGGAGCTCTAGATAGACAAGATGATCGGCCTTTGTTGGAACAAAGTATTCTCGGTTACTGGCCAAGTGCATCAACAGCCCAGAAGGCTGAGAAAGCTTGAGATTTATTGCCGCATTCTCTTTATTTTTATTTTCCTCTCTCGCTATTTTTGTTTTTTCCTCTCTCTCTCTCTCTTTCTATTATCTCTTTTATATCATCTTTTATTCCCCTTACCCACTTCCCCAGCACAGGATAGCCAGCCGGTACAAGGGCTGGCTAACCTCCCTGTCGTTCCGATTATTTCTTTGCGCCTACTCTCAGTGAGCTTGATCTATGACGCGTACGACTCGGCAGCTGCGGCGAGATGGTTTACCCCATTGACTTTTCAGGCACCGTTTCTCCTTACGGTGATTCTTTTCTCAGTTTTTGGTATCACTTCCATTATTGGCGTTTCGTCCTTACTTTCCCCGTCTCTCATGTTGTATTAGCGTACCTGCCTTTCGTCACTCGTGTCGCGTAGCGACATCTCTGATGCGCACTTATAATTGCCAGATTTTAAAAAAAAGCCAAGAGGCATGGATGTGGACGCCAAGACTGCTCGTAAGAACTGACTCTGTTCCAACAAGAGGGAATGGCAACAGTCCCATCAGGATCGTATGCTCTCTCACTGGTACCATCTTATTTTGTGTATTTCTATGGGATGCTGTTGACTGCTCAGGCTTGTGTAAGAGACGAGCGCATCCGACGTGTTGTTCTGGGCTTTCGGCTCTGGAAGCGGCTTGTATCAATGTGCGGCTACTCTTTGAGATTGGAACGTTGCGTCTGGCGAACTTATTGCGTGCGAGTTTATAAAACGACCCAGGTGACGCTATTCAACTTATGCCATCGCACTGTGCCACCATTTTGAAAATTTTTACTGTTTCCAATTGTTTGCTGGTGAAACGCGTAATATTTTGGTAACATTGAAAAGCACGACGTATTCTGCAGAACTTTTTTTACTCGAAAAAGTTCCCCACTCAATCTCCCACTTTTGTTCACTTTGCCACAGGGACGGCCCGGAGTGGATCGACAGACGCAGAAGCCTCAACAACGTGTTCCTCAAAACCAAGACTGTCACGGACAATGTGCCCGTCTTCAACGATGTCATCACGGACCTTCTGGACCGGTGGCAGGAAGCCCGCAACGACAACGGCATCTTGGAGAACGTTGAGCGCGAGCTGTACAACTGGTCCATAGAATGTACGTTGCTTTTCAGTAATCTACTTGAATTGCGAGTAGCGCTAGAGGGTTAAAGTACCTGCAGTTGTGGTCTCTAGAAACAGGGGCGCGTCTCAAACGGAGGATTTAATAAAAGGACAACATATATGCATCTTGAAGAGATAAATGAACTGACGAGTATGTCAGATGTAGCGGGAAAACGAAGCGCAATATCGCCATGCAGTAACTTTATTTACTCTATGATTACATTGAAAAGGCCTATACCTTATGAGTCTATCATTTTGATTTGACTTCATTCATTGTAACATCCACATGTTCAGAGGAAGCCCATGCTTTTGGCGCATGATTCGGGTGTTGTATCGCATCCGATCTTGTTCCGCAGAAACAGTCAGTGAATGCTTACCATCTGGGACTGTGCAGGTGACCGTATAACCGGAGAACATTTACATCGACTGTGTATAACTTTGGTGCAACCCTCTACCACGTCTGATCTTGCCCTTACTCTTTCTGCAGCGCTGGGTGCCATGATATTTGGCCGGCGGCTGGGATGCATCGCGCAATCCTCAAGCATGGAGAACGTGCACGAGTTTGTTCACTGCGTGCAGCAAATATTCAACGAGTCGGCCAAGATGGCCATGTTCTCACCACGCCTCGCCTACCATCTTCGGTTGCCCGTCTGGCGGCGCTTTGTCCGGGCAGCGGGACGAGCTCTCGAGCTTGGTAAGTGTGCGCCACACCAGGATTTCTTTTATTTTGTGACTATGAAGTCTGCAAACGCAGCGAATTGCCGTACAGGCACTCATGGTTAATATGTACAGTTGAAGAACTATGCATTGCAAGGGATCGAAGTCACGTCTGCTAATGCGTTGTTCCGAGGCTGTAGATACAGGTCTTTACGAAGCGTAGTTGCCATATGGCAGTGTCTACAAAGACTACTGCAACACTGCACAACGTATCCACTGGAAGGATGCCAAAGAATGTCATACTATATTCAAGCTCGTTTCCCAGCCACTTATCGAGAGTAACACAAATATCGTTCTGCTGCCATAACGTCTGTGACGAATCTAGATGAGAAAGTTGACTGCGCAGCTAAAGTGACCATTTGACTACGATGGTCTTTCCGGACTTCGTCCGCAAGATTGTTTCATTTTGTATGAACCTTCGGGTGTGCTCCTTGTGACACCTAGCCTACTGCTACTTTTTTTAACCTTGCAGCAAGAGACTACGTGGAGGAGAACGTGAACGCAATTGCCAAAGATCCATCGTCAGCTGCCCAGCACAACCAAGGCATCCTAAGTCAACTGCTGCTGAACGAAAAAATAACCGAAGAAGAGCTCGTTCGCATCGTCACAGACCTGTTTCTGGCCGCAGCTGACACGGTAAGCATTACGACGCACACACTAATGACCTGTTTTCTAATTTCCTACAAAGGCTGCAGTTTTGAAAGAGCTAAATACTGGGCTGAAGCTGCCTTGACGATTAAGTGATGGGTGTAGAAGTTTTTTTCTGAACCTACGACGATCCTTAGCGTCGTGTGCGGACGGGCGCATGGCAATAAAAAGTAGACACGGTGGTAACAAGTCGCTCAAATCCATCCCTTTATTTTTCTCCCGCAGACTTCACATGCCACACAGTGGGCGCTGTACCTTCTCGCCAAACATCCTGAGCAGCAGGAACGGCTACTCCACTCCGTACATAGCGTCCTACCGGAGGGTCAACCAATAAACGAGGAGAGTCTGGCACGGCTACCCTACGTCAAGGCCGTCATCCGGGAAGCCCTACGGTAAGTTGCAATTCATGAGAGTTATGACTCGTTATCGCTGTATTACCTGAAGTCCAGCGTTTAAAAACCACGTGGACGCAGTGAACAACTCTCAGAAACGCACAGAGCTCAAGACTCGGACCAGATGTATACATGTCACTCCCTTTTCAAATTACTGGTTGCTATAGCCGCTTTCGTCGTACCAGTTCGAGAAGGCTCGTTGGCATTAAAGCTGATGGCGTAAGCTGCTGGGTGAAGTCACGGCAGCGTCGAAGTGCGTGACGTGTATTTTTGCAATGACTATGGCACTAATCCCTGTCATTAATCTGTACATTTATGAAATTTGCTCCCATTCTGAGTATGTTTTCATTGCGACTCTCTTGCCATATGATTGAGTTTCTTTACCGGATGTCCATTTTCAGATTGTACCCGGTAGCACCTTTCCTGACAAGAATCCTATCCGAAGACATTGTCCTCGACGGATACCACATTCCCGCTGGGGTAGGTGTCTGGAAAGATCTTTACTCTTGAACTCTTCGTCAAGTTCTTTCTACGTTATCATTATTTAGTTTTCTTGTGTATCAGCTTTCTGAATACTTAGACGCCGCGGTAATGTTTCCTTCTGCCTCACCATCTTTCATATGTTTCTTTTTTTTCTCGCACATCGCCCCAACTTCCTCCTATCCCACCTCAAGAGTTGCGCACCCGTGTATCTCGGCTTCATATCGCGACGCCGACTTTTTTTGTACAATCTAAGCGGACCGCGCCAGACACCGCGTGGTATTTTCTTCGCAGTATCGTGTTCGCAGCTGAGAGAAGAAGAAAAAAATGGCGCCTCTCTGGGGGCCAAGTTCTCGCCCGCGTTGCTTAGATGCTTGATATTGCTTCAGCTCGCGTGACGCCCTTGAAGATTCCAGCGTGAAATGGAAGGACTCTGTCGTTGTGGGAGGTGGGGGGAGATGACGACGTTTCAAATTGCATTGCAGCACTGCATCGCGACATTCTTTGCTCTGGAATTTATTCGGGGCCAGCCTCGCGAGTGTAGCATTCACACGAAGGGGTGGATGGTGGCGTGACGTGGCTCAGCGTCACCGCGTAGCGTAGCAAAAAAAGGTGTGACAGAGCAGCCATGTCAGACTTAGTCCGAGGACTGATTGGGCAACTCGTCCTTTTTGCTTTGTGCGAATATGGATTAGCGGGCAGCATTTGCGAAAACGTGGAACGAAATCTCTACAGTCTTGTTGGGCTCACAATTATATATGGTAGTGCGATGTCTCGTCAGAAGTAACGAGAGAAAACTTGACGGCAACGAATCGTATGTGACAAAATAATTGATCAAACTTAGGGACAGTCCTTTCTCTCTTCAATCATTGTATTGCTCGGCGAAGGTATACGAATAGAGAGACTGCAAAGGGGAAGCGAATTATGTAATCTTTAAGCAAGAGTGCTATCTGTACAAACGTCTCCAGCACGCTGCAGCCCGTTATCAATGAAGCACTGATACGATTATTTGACTGGCTGGTACATCAGTGACTTGACTGCGTGCATTTGTGCGATGTAATAAGCGGTGATCAAACCATCACCCTAGAGATTAAAAAAAACATCGAGCAACTACGTTGATGTCAGATTCCTAGCCGGTTCCGCGCAGGGTTGTGTGCCACAGTTTCAAAAATCAACAACATTAATCGACCACAAAATGAGCTCACAAGTCGTCGTGTTCCTGTCAAGTCCATTACTGCATTATAATTTTTCAGTGTCATCTTTCCAGCTAGCCTACTTATGGTTGCCCTCGATCTAACGTTGCTGCTGGCACTGTGATCTTACAGATATTATTTCGCTCACAAAAGATGCCATTTTTTTTCTTTTCGCAGAAGCTCATCCTCATGTCCCTGTATACTACTGGACGGGACGAACAGCACTTTTCTGATCCACACATGTTCAAGCCCGAGCGATGGCTGCGAGATGGCGACCGCACGGGCCAGGTCAACTCGTGGGCCTGCCTTCCCTTCGGCCTTGGCGCCCGCTCCTGCATCGGACGACGGGTAGCCGAGGTCCAGATGCAGTTCCTCATAGCAAGGGTGAGTACCGTATTTTTGTACTGCCTCGTGAAGCATGGCCTCCGAGACGCACGCTGTATGCTTTCGGAGTGCGAGTCATGAGGGGGGGGGTAGAAAAAGAGGGTAACGATTTAGAGTACTGGGTAGTCTACTATGGGAAAGCTTAAAGCCGTCCCATGAGCAAGTTCAAGACACAGACATTAATGGTACGTTGCCATACGGCGAGTCGTGAAAGTCTTCTGTTTGACGTGCCTGACTGTCCGGGACTGACATGGGTGGTAGTTTCAGCCCAGGGGAATTGAAAATGTAGCCCTCTGGGCAATCCTGGGTCAATCTGCCACGACAAATTAACTAGACTCTTTAATGAATCATGTGAATGCTTAACATGTTAGAACAGTAGGGGAACTTTTGCGTAGGTTTTCTTTCTTTAATTTAACTTTACATGGTATTTTCTTCTTTGTTGCTTTTTTGTTGCAGCAATTGCGATCATTAAATAGAGCTTCGAATCTGCCAGACACGTACCCACGTATTCAGAAACGCTCCGTGACTTGACTTGAAAACGCCTTCAATGCAGCGCGTTCGAAACGCGTTTGTGCTGCGTTGAAGACGGTGGCAAGTCAAGTTCAAGTCAAGCAGCGTTTCTGAATACGGGAATGGAATCGCCGCAGCCTCTTTTCCTCATTTAATGGTGCAGAGACAAGTAAAATTGCGTGTGCATTATGTGTCAGGTGCTGTATATCATCATCATCGTCATCATCACCATCCTGACTACGTCCACTGCAGAACAAAGGCCTCTCTCGTGTTCCGCCAGTCAACTCGGTCCTGTGCATGCTGCTGCAAATTTATACCCGCAAACCTCTTAATCCCATCCGCCCACCTAACCTTCTGTCTCCCCCTAGCCCGCTTGCCTTCTCTGGGAATCCAGTTAGTTACCCTTAATTACCAGTGGTTATCCTGTCTACGCGCTATATGCGCGGCCCATGTTCATTTCCTCTTCTTGATTTCAACTTTGATATCAGGGATACATTAAGCAGTACACCAAACTGACATGTTAGAGTGCATGTTCCTTCATAAGCAACATTACGACGTGTGGTTCGCATAACGTAAATTACTACTAACCACGGAAATACTGCGTTTGGTTAGGTGAACTAACATGTGCGTGCCTGTACACTTTCATTCGAGTTTTTCTACAACGCGACCTCTCTGCTCCTCTCTCTTGCAGACGGTGCAAAAGTTCCAGTTGACTCCAAGTACGGACAAGGACGTCCAGATCAAGATGCGGCTCATCACCACACCCGAGGAGCCAATCTCTCTGCGGATGACCCCTCGGTAGAGGTCTCCAGTCTGTGGCTCACCCACGACAGAGAAAACACAAGCGTGTCACAAGCGATCCGATTTGTCCGTGACACGGAGACGTCTACCCCGGCGCCGCCGTCGGACCGAATGCCGGGGATCTAGCACCCATCTACGCGGCGTCCTGGAAGGCAACCGGCGTGCCGATCGCGTCGACGTCAAGAGCCGAGCTCGCTCCTTCGCCGCCTCCACTGGGCCCCGAGCAAGCCAGCACTACCGCCAAAGACGAGGGCAGCCCAGACCACGGCAAGCCAAGCTGGGACCACGCCCGAAAAACCACGCACACAAACACACAAATACGCTGCCCCACGCAAGGCGTGACATTGGCGTCACTTCCGCTGGTCGGAAGTCAAGCTTAACAAGACTCCATGTATCTTGACAGCAAAGTAACCTGATCCAAGCGTCACAACGAGACCTTTTCTTAGCATTTTGCTGACTCTATGCTCCTGAATCTGTAAGCCAGACGTACGATATTTGCATTTGTTGGCAATTACAGGGGCCCTGGTCTCGGGCACACTACTTAAGAAGGACGGGTTTTGTTTTCTACAAGCAGTGCTCTTGTTTTGTATTCATGTTCATAAACTTGCTCTATCGTAACCATAGCAATTTCCAGCGCTCGTTGAAAAGCTCAGTTGCACGTGCAGAGAGTCTGTGTCCTTTCACGGCTCACGTGGAGGTCTTTCCATATGTCTCACTGGTAAAAATATTACAGCAATAAAAAATAAAGCAAAAAGGAAACAAAAGCTGCCGAAACTAAAAGCTTTCGTTAAGCGCAATGTACTTGTCGTCGAGATGAACGAATGATCGAATCGATGCATTGAAATAGTCTTCCGTGTAATGTCCTCCGTCGGATAGTCTGACCGAACTTTGAAATTCACCGACTTACATTACGTTGCTGTTCACAGCAGAACTCGTGCCTCATTGAATGACTATTGAATGCTCCAGACGGTATTGCATAAAGACATGTTACCAAGCCGATCTTGCAGTATAGGGCAGGAAAACGTCTCCTTGTACTTACGCTACTGACCTTACGCCTGTTTGACGCTTGGATCGCGAGTAACCACCCTAAAGCAGTTTTATAGCAATGACTTCGAAACTAATTATTTATACATATCTTGTAATAGGCCTTTAGGTTTCTTTCAACAAACGAAACTTCGGCAATCTTGTACAACGTCACTTGGTAATGTCCGTGGCATGCGATGCTATAGCGTACCCTCTATCCGAGCTTGTTGCAGCGAATCGGCGTGCCTAACTTGTACAGTATCGCCGCCATGCGCGTTCATGTACTGTTTCAGTGAATGTGTATACATTAACAGGTGGAAGCACTAGTCCGTTGGAGTCTGTTTGTGATGTCTTGTGAACCGAGATGCGATGTGTGACTGGTGCCACGAACGTACACAGCACAGTCCATATTTACGATTTTGTAACCGAAAATTCACGTTGTCTTGTTCCTTTATCTTTTTGTTTCTCTCTTTTACCAGTACCTTTAGTTATACCCACTAACGACTCACTTGTAACGATCTCATGCGCGTTGTTTTTGAGAGGACAACTCGCAGCCTTCGAATGACGTCACACGTCGACGTTCCATATCCCCTCGTCCCACTAAGGTTTTAAGTACGGGTCGCACACTGGCTCACAACAGCCCGGTTAAGTCCGTAAACTTCCAAGCAGAAGGTACCTTAAAATAAGTGTGCTGTGCTGCGTTTAAGCAACGTTTTCTTAATGTTGCCACTTCCTAGAAGGCGATATTGATCTTTGTATGAAGAACACGTTGCCTGGTAACGTAGTTCGTAGTCTATCCGTCCTATTTACAGTACATCAGGTGACGATCTGAACATAAAGCCTTGGATAGACGTACTGAGCCAATCCGCCAATTATTCATTCATTTTGTTGTTTCGAAACACCTCCGTACGTCAGTGTGGATATCAGTCCAGTTAGTGCCTTTCGGCGTGTCGTTATCTCCAGCAGCAGCAGTAGCGTACAGATATGCGTAACCACGTTTTCAGGTCGTACGACGTTAAAGACTGCGAGGAAGCTTGTCAAAAGAAGTGCTACAAAACGAATTTCTCGATGATGAAAGCCGGCTAACTTGTTGAACAGGACAGCGTTCGCTCTTCACTAGGAGTGCGTTATCTTGAATCGCTGAATTTCCTAGCAGAACTTCAGAAGTAATCGAACCGCAGAGGCAGCTCTGAGGCGCGACAGAAAGATTTCTCGGCACATTTTAATACGTGATCAGGCGGAGACTTCCTCGGGGATTTTGTATGTTCCTACGATATTGACGTGGGAAGGTTGTACGGACGTCACACCTTGCTCTTTACTCCAAGAAAAAAGTGTGCAGTGGGGGAGCCTTTGTACAGGGCGCAGCTTTCCTGCAAACTAGGAGCAGCTCGATCATCAATCGATATTGTCGGTGTTGTGCTCACGAAGATAACCACTAGAGGAATAAGCCGTGAAAGAAGCGTTTCGTTCGTCACAAGCTTTGCCGACATGGAGCACAGTCGTATACATGCCCAACGTGTTCGACTTTTTTTTTTCCTCGAAGTAGACTGATTTCGTTTTCTCCTCGATGTTTGTGCCCATTTTCTCGGTGTTTGTCCCAACTATTTATTTCACCCCACCCCCTTACCTTGGTGTGTAAACTTTTGAGGAGCCTTGATCTCTATACACGAGCGCTGACGTCGCTCTGTTCCTTGTTCGCAATGTGCCCATGTTTACACAAACACCTTCCTGCGTCGAAAAAAAGCGCATTCGCGCTATCTCATTCCCCTATATTACCTCCTTCGGTTTCTCCATTATGGGAACCTGTAGTGTTTCTCAGCATGAAGCTGTCGATGTGTGTCAAGCTTAAGCGGCATCGCTATGAAATCGATCAGGCAGCACAGCTCAAAAGCAATGCTGCATGCTTCTTTTCATTTTTATTACCCTGACTTCTCATTCTTACGGCGTCGTTTTCCCACAGCTGACCGCGTGACACAAATTATGTATACGTGTATACTTTAGCTTTCCTCTCTGCCTAATCATGCCAACTAACCACCTAAGAGTCACCACGCATCATGTCGTAGACGTCGTCTCATCGTCACATATTTTAATGCACCGTGCTGCTCGAAACCCACACGAAGGCACCTTCTGTTTTGTTTTACTTCCATCGCATATCATATTTATCTATTTATCACGTTGACCAATCATAAACGAAAACTCGCGACTGCACGTATGTTTTGAGGTTAGTCTCAGAATTTTTTTTTCTGCATGGTCGCGGCCAACGCACACAAACACGTTTAATGAGACGTATGTCTCGAATAGCCCACCGACTTAATTATGTATCGTGTCCTCAGTGTTCACTCTATCCATTGTATAGGAAGTCGCGACTGGTATCGAATGTCTTGTTAACCCTCAGATTCATGGAGCGTGTTTTCCGTATAAATAAATATATATATTTTTGTACAGTTTCGACGCGTCTGACACTATTTACTCTTGACCGCAGATGATAAGTGCCACATTGTACAAAACTCTCAGGTTGGGGATCAACCGTTATGTCTTGTCTCCTGCATAGACCACTAACCCACCGCGTGCGACAGTGTGTTGTTTTGCTCCGCTGCAGATGCCCTGAACTTGTGCAATCACATTATTTCATTCGTGCATATCTATTCACGCGTCTGCTCATGTGAAAATGCACTGTTATTTTTTTCGTGCGACAAGTATGCCTTCACTTTTTTAACGAGGTATGAGCATCACTGTCACTGGCGCGGTAAGCGTTTCGCGTTGCTGTCTGTGTTATACCTTGCACAATACCCGTCGACGTGTTTTCAGATGCGAGGAACAATCAACGCTGCACGCAACTGTGTACTTATATGCACTCAGCTGGTTACGTGGTCGGCCCAAAAAAAGCCTCAGAAATGCACCTCTATGCATACCACTTGTGTGCGCACGTATATTTTTGTATAATATGCGACACAGCATCACATGACCGCGTGCCTGTACAATAAGTATGGTGTGCTGTCAACGATGTACTCATGGGACAAAATTATTTTTTTTACTAACAAGCCAGTCGCTGACTTTATTATTTTTTTCTGTGCCGCGAAACGAACGAATGAAAATAAAAGACCTTGCATTTATACAAAACATGGATTACTGTCCTTATTTTCCGGCTCTCATTCGAAAGGCTGGAAACAAACTGCTTATTCTCCATGGTCACTCTTTTTTGGCGCTACAGAACGACAGACAAAGAACGTTAATGAGTCCTAGAAGACCAGCCGGTAGGGACCCGCTGCAGTTACAAATTTCTTAATATTTCGAATACTCCTACATGTAAACTGTCTTCAAGTCACTTGGTCGCACCACATCACTACAACGGGAGACACAAAGTGGTTCCTTAATGGCATTGTGTGGTGTCCACATGTTGACAGCTACATTAACATTTGATAAATTCCATGAATTAAATGCTATGATTATACGTAAAAAACACCACAACGCGTTCTGGTGCTGAGCACGGTTTCCGTCTCAATTCCATATGTTTATTCCTTTTATTATGAGTCCATTACGGCCTTGTAGACGTCTGATTGCTTTTTGATAGCTATAGATATAAAGTAGTGCAAACTATATCAAACTCAACATATGGCATATATCAACCAACATATGGCTAACATTGTGCAAGATTAATACAATGCAACAAAACGCGGAAGAATCAAGGACAACAACGATGATGGCTTGTGACTAATTCACAACTGTACAAGAAAGTCAGATAGGCAGGCACATTTTTGCTGAATAGTCAGGGAACAGAACATGTTCGTGCTATATAGGTGAAAAAATAGCATTTTCGCTTCGCGCATGGTCACTGAAGTACCACTGAGGCGGATCTCACACTTCGAATGCATAAAATAAGCCTTCATTATTTCTCGTGCCGTTGCGTACTTACTTTTTTTTTCGAGTATGTGAATATTGCTAAGATATGCCTACAAGCACACGATCCACAGTGTACGTACAGGTGACTGTTCTCGAACCAAGTGTTTGCGCACGATGAATGGCGACATGGCGAATTTCAGGCGACTTTATTAGGCATAGTTGTCCTAATAAGCACGACATAATAAGCACGACATTAATAAGCACGACATAATAAGCACGACATAGGCACGACAAAAGAATAAGCACGACATTTTTTTCCATTTTCGTACTTTTCGACCCCCTCCCCTCGCCCCATAAAAGGCGCAATTTGTGCGCAGTTTAGTACGTCTCTCCTGTTTCTCGTATGTATCTCCTAATCCACCTACATCCTGGAAGCATGCACTGGTGTGTCCGCCAACAACCTCCCAGCAAAATTTAGGTCAGTGGACTTCTTCGCGTGCCACGAGGCGGTGGTGTTATACTACGTTTTCTTTAGGGGCTTTAAGGCTTCTTCGAAGTTTCGCTCCTGAAGTGACTATAGGTGCCTCATGTACCGACCACAGCTCCGAGTGCCATGACTTCTTCACTGCTGTAGAATTCCCTAATTTTAACTTTAACTTTGTTATTACCAGACTTTCCGGGTGTGCCAAGAAGTCGGCCTTCTTGAGGCAGCCTTCAAAAACTGCTGTGGAGCGAATCTATAGCGCATAGAGGACCATACAGAAAGTGTGTTGTGGGCATTGCGATGGTTACGCAGTACCCTCGAAATTATTTCCGTTCTTGTGCAATTAAGTTGTTTGTTTATAAGGTACATGATTTCACTTAAGTAGAATTCTCCAAACATTAAGGAAGTGTTCCCACACATTTTTTTTTTCTTTTTTGTAGCGACTGCTTCATTCTGTATTCGCTTCAACTGAAACCATGACAACTTTATTATTATGAGGCGCTAGCATATAGGAGCTATGCTAAAACATGCGATCCCTTTCTGTGTGCTCCCGTCGAGCAGCAGGTGATGTCACTGGCTTTGAAAAACATCAATATGATTTAGCGTTTATGGGTGTTACCGTACTCCGCACGTCTATACATATTAAGGAATTTTTATTACTGGTGACGCCAAACATATGTAGCGTGGCGACTTTTTTAGGCGAAATTTGAGGGAAAATGATGACCTTTGGCGACATTTGGCTTGTAGTTTGGCGGATGTCTCGCGAAAGTCAGTGGCAACCCTGGCAAAGGCCTCTCCCATGTTGCGCCAGTCAACTTGGTCCTGTCCTTGCTGCTGCCACTTTATACCTGCAAACTCCCTCATCTCACCTGCCCGCCTAACTTTCTGTCTCCCCCTTACACACGGAAAAGAAAACGATAGGTCTAGCCTTAAAAGACAGGAAGAGAGCAGAGTGGGTCAGGGAACAAACCGGGGTTAAAGGTATGATGGTTGAAATCAAGGAGAGGAAATGGACATGGGCTGGGCACGCAGCGCGTAGGCAAGATAACCGCTGGTCATTAAGGGTAACTGACTGGCACGAGAGATAGAATTAAGACAGCTAAACGTTTCAAGATAGATCACAAGACCACATCAATTGCCGAAGAACTTGTTGCTATTTGGGAGCCAATACGTTTTATATCCGCAGAGCCCGCTCATATATGGACGATACTGTGTGATGCCAAAGCTGCTCTTCAGTCCGTCGGTGGCTTCATGAGACAAGTTCCATATCATACTTTATCGATATATAGATCTCAGAACTCCTTGGCATTGCTACAAACAATGAGCTTCATATAAACATTACAGTGGATACCTACTCCCTTTGGCATGATGGGCACTGAAAAGTCGGACACTGAAGCAAAAAGAGCTGTAAATAACGCCCCGGAAGTGTCCGTTGCATTTTGTCGACAAGATACTAACGTCTTACTCGATGCGTAATGCGCAACTCCCTCTTAGAGCGCGGGGACAAACCAGAACACCAGCACAAGAAGCTGCACAAATGGGACCCGGGAATGAAGTTCCGTATGCCTCACAAGTTAAAGCGAAGCATCTCGTAGATTGTCCACTGCATTCACCTCGTTGTGGCTTACACGAGACGTTGCACCCACTTGATTGGCTGTAATGACACAGGTCCCGATTGTGGACACTTTCAGTTGCCAGAAACGCTGGAACATATATTTTGCGACTTTCCTGCGTATGCAAGTGAACGCCAGCAACCGATACCTACGATTGGACGATGCATTAGTCGACCAGTTGACCGGTGAGGTTGTGTTAGGTCCTTGGCCTGACGCCAGCAGCACAAATGTGGTGATAGGAGCCGTCGTTGCATTCTTAGACGCCACTGGACAGGATGCACGCCTGTGGTGTTACCCCAGCCTAACAAGACCATGTTATCATTTCTCTACCTTACTATCATCATTCATCCCTCTTTCGCTCCCCAGTCACCCTACCTGAGTGTAGAGTAGCAGGCCAGAGCAAACTGTAGCTCAAACCGACATGCGCCGAATTCTCCCTCTCTTTCTCTTTCTATCTCTGTCTCTCTATAAAATTCCGCTCGCAACGAGGCTCACAAGCCTGACTAATCCTTATCATCAGTAACAGCTCCAACAAAGTTTGCAGTAGATTAAACGCGTGTAACGCTTTACGAACACGAAGCGAGTATCTGACTAATTCGAAATGAGATTAATCACGGCGTAGTGCTACTTCGCAACTGTACACTTGCAGCAGGTGCACATTGTTAGATGTTTTAAACGACGTAAATCTTCTCAAGACACGGTTGAAAAGTCCACTGATAAGGGAAACATGGCTAGCGAATGAGAAAGCGATCCGCACCAGGCCCGATTACGATACCGTGTTTTACTGGCGACGCTGAAGCGTCCGCGAAGTGTTTTGCTTGTATTTTAAAGCTTAGAACAAGCTGATAAACCCCGCATGTTCAGTGGCGTTGCGCTGAAGAGCAAGATTAATTTGTTTGAAAACGCCTAACGATGCCACTTAGCTCACGACAATTTTTTCATACTGCTGGACACGGACCCAACAGTTGATTGGAACTGAGTTGTCGTATGTGTAATTTCGTTAAGGTTGATTCAAGTCAGCATATTTGTGCGCCGCAATGCGTGCAATCCAAAAGTTGACACATATACCTTGGTTGGCAGCACAGATCAAGCAATTATTGATAAAATGTAGTTAGACTACATTACTAATTATATTTCTATAATTTCTCGTCTTGTAATCAATATCATTACAAACTACAGCCAGCTGAAAGTTGCTGGATGACATTACTATCACAATGGAAAAGTAAAGATTTTACGCCCCGCCACGGTGGTCCAGTGGCTAAGGTACTCGGCTGCTGACCCACAGGTCGCGGGATCGGATCTCGGCTGCAGCGGCTGCATTTTGCGATCGAGGCGAAAATGTTGTAGGCCCGTGTGCTCCGATTTGGGTGCATGTTAATTAAAGAACACCAGGTGGTCGAAATTTTCAGAGCCCTCCACTACGGCGTCTCTCATAATCATACGGTGGTTTTGGGA
Organism: Rhipicephalus annulatus; assembly: GCA_013436015.1. NCBI lineage: Eukaryota > Metazoa > Arthropoda > Arachnida > Ixodida > Ixodidae > Rhipicephalus > Rhipicephalus annulatus. The sequence goes on along the minus strand of WOVY01002697.1, from coordinate 179,099 downwards.
CGTTAAACCCCACATATCAATCAAAGTAAGGATTTTACTGCGCAATCACTTTGAACAATTGTTGGAGCAGCGTTAATAAAGGCTCCGAGTTTTGATGCTATGGCTTTTCTGTTGGTCTGCCTCGTGCCGCCGCTTGAAGTATGACACTCAGATTAACTTAGCCGTTGTTATCTCTTTTCCGGCCCAATTTTCTTTTCGCCAGAATGGAAGCGGACAGGCTGTAGTTTAGTAAAACGCAATTGAGAAAGGAATCAGTAATCTTCCTGTAGTTCATTCACCAAAGTAATTCACAACATTATTAAAATACTAGCCCACAAAAGCAATTCATTACATTACTCATCGCAGCAACAAGTAATTTCGCAACTGCCAGCTCTACTTGACATATCCGCGATCGCATTCTGGACGATAGTTACAGCGCGAGAACAGAACGACGACACAGAGACAAGAAGGACACGAAGGACACGAGCGCTTCTTGTCTCTGTGTGGTCGTTCGGTTCTCGCGCTATAACTATCGTCATGCCATACCAACTAGCCCAAGCTGCCACACTTCTAAGTCGCATTCTGGGGTTTCAGCTCGGCCAGTTAGGTGTACATTTCCAGTGGCCCCCATGGATGACCGCCACCGTAGCTCGATTGTAGAGCATCGGAAGCATTGTTCGAAGCTCGCAGGTTCGGATCCTGCCAGAGGCAAGTTATCTATTCATGTTTATTTCTCCACATTTACATTACAATTACTTATAACAACATCCGCTATACTTTACTTGGCATTATTGTTTGTTGACAAGGGCCTGGGTTCGAGTCCTTGTCATTGTTAGTTAGTTCTCATCATTACAGTGTCTAACAAACGGAATAAATCCTTACGTTTACTGTTTACAAAAGGTTACATGTATTTATTTTCAGCATGTGAAAATGGCAGCGGCAGTAGTTTTGTGATTTCTGATCTACGCACACATTGGTCCACTTGCAACCATAGATTAATAGCTTAATTTAGTCTAAACACCCTTGTTGAGTAGTTGAGCAAGTTTCATCGGTGAGGTGTTTCAAACACAACTGTTCTAGCACGAATTGAATGAAATATTTCTTGTATTATTATTATTATTATTATTATTATTATTATTATTATTATTATTATTATTATTATTATTATTATTATTATTATTATTCAGGCGTAATACTTGAAACCTGCTTCCCCTCAGCCACGAGTTGGTCCGACATTGTATTATCTTTGGAATGAATCTACGCTCATGTTCATCATTGCTGACGCACGGACACAATGACATACATGGAACGGTGCCTATTGCTTCGCTCAAAAAGCAAACAATGCCAAATAAAAATATGCTCTATATTCGCAGCTGCATCCGCTACAGTGCTTTGATAAATTGCGAAGTGCACCTGTATTCAGAGAAACGATAAAAAAAAAAACATTATGTACGTTCCTATTAACGCGTTTCGCATTTCTCAGTGAACTTGTAAAAGTAAAAATTTTCGAAATGAAGTTGTGTGCACCGGATATTTTTGTACGGTCTTAATTGGACATATCACAGCTTACGAAACGATAAAGATAACCTGTCTTTGCTTGTTCAGTGCTGTTACTATATAAAGCGCGACGCAAATACAATCAACAGAAGTAGGTGCGTATCTTGTAAGAATTCTTAGTGTTGCCAGCGCTGTTCATTCACAAAAGCTATAGGACCGCGCACTTAAATTTAGGTGCACCTTAAAGAAAAGAAAGTGGATAAAACTTTCGGAGCCTTCCAAATGGTACCCCCCATAATCATATCGTGGTTTTGGCACATGAGCAACAACTATTATCATTGTTATCATTCGCTGCTATTTACTAAGGTGCTTACACAGAAGCTGATCTTCAATAACGTGGATCGCAGCACAATAAATCACCCAATATTAGTGAGTTCATTAAAAGTTAGGTAATTACCACGTTTCAAGATAAGGTTCTCCACGTGGCTGTCATGTATTCCACTACAAGGTCACGTCCGAATTTTTTCTTTTGAAAAATCTTTTAAAAAATGCGCTATACAGGCGTCATGTCGGACAAAACGTCAAGTTTGTAGATGTAGTATTGAGCGGGAAAAGGCAGCAGTGGCGTAGCCAGGTCATTAGTTTGAGGGTTAGTTCAACCCCCCCCCCCCCCTCCCTTATTTGAAAGAGAACAACTGGAGGAGCACGCGCTAAGCTGCTCAAGAAATTGAACTAGCGAAACTAGATGATTCCGAAGACTAATCTCGTTGCTTTCAGGTTGTTTCTATGCCCTAGCTAGGTGATGCAGGTAGTCTCTAAGTTGCTTCTAGGTCGTTCCTAGAACATTCTGTGACTGCCTGTAGTTTAACTAGAACCTGTGTGCGCTGAGAAGCATCCTCAAAAAGCACCTAGCATCACCTAACGAAAGCCAAGCAACAACCAAAAAACAACTGGGCAACACCCTTATAAAGCAAAGCAACAACCTAAAATCAACTCAGCATCACCTATCTAAAGCCCAGCAACAGCCTAGAAACAACTTAGCATGATCCATTTAAAGCCAAGCAACAACTTAGAAACAGCTGAGCATCACCCATCCAAAGTGTAGCAACAACCCAGAAACAGCTGAGCATCACCCAACTAAAGCCAATCACCAATCTACAAACAACGGAGCTTCGCCCATCTGAAGCTCAGCAACCACTCAGAAACAACTGAGCATCACCCATCTAAATCCTGAAAACAACCTAGAAACAACTGGGCATCACCCTTCTAAAGCAAAGCAACAACCTCGAAACAACTCAGCATCACTTATCTAAAGCCCAGCAACAACCTAGAAACAACTTAGCATCACCCATTTAAAGCCAAGCAACAACTTAGAAACAACTGAGCATCACCCATACAAAATGAAGCAAGAACCCAGAAACAACTGAGCATCACCCAACTAAAGCCAACCACCAACCTAGAAACAACTGAGCTTCACCCATCTAAAGCTTAGCATCCACTCAGAAACAACTGAGCATCACCCATCTATAAAGCTTGGCAACAACCTAGAAACAACTGGGCATCACCCTTCTAAAGGAAAGCAAAAACTTAAAAACAACTCAGCATCACCCATCTAAAGCCCGTGAACAACCTAGAAATAACTTACCATCACCCATTTAAAGCCAAGCAACAACTTAGAAACAACTGAACATCACCCATCCAAAATGAAGCAACAATCCAGAAACAACTGAGCATCACCCAACTGAAGCCAAGCACCAACCTATAAACAACAGAGCTTCAACCATCTAAAGCTTAGCAACCATTTAGAAAAAACTGATAATCACCCATCTAAAGCCTGGCAACAACCTAGAGACAACTTACCATCAGCCATATAAAGACGAGCAACAATTCAGAGACAATTTACCATCACCCATTTAAAGACAAGCAACAATTTAGAAACAACTAAGTAACTAGAAGAATAAGAATGGGGTGGAGCACATTCGGCAAGCACTCTCAAATAATGACAGGTAGATTGCCACTATTCCTCAAGAGGAAGGTATATAACAGCTGTATCTTGCCGGTACTTAGCTACGGAGCAGAAACCTGGAGACTTACAAAGAGGGTTCAGCTTAAATTGAGGACGACGCAGCGAGCGATGGAAAGAAAAATGGTAGGTGTAACCTTAAGAGACAAGAAGAGAGCAGAGTGGATTAGGGAACAAACGGGGGTTAAAGATATCATAGCTGAAATCAAGAAGAAATGGACATGGGCAGGGCATGTAGCGCGTAGACAAGATAACCGCTGGTCATTAAGGGTAACTAACTGGATTCCCAGAGAAGGGAAGCGGGTTAGGGGGAGACAGAAGGTTAGGTGGGCAGATGAGATTAAGAAGTTTGCGGGTATAAATTGGCAGCAGCAAGCACAGGACCGGGTTAACTGGCGGAACATGGGAGAGGCCTTTGTCCTGCAGTGGACGTAGTCAGGCTGATGATGATGATGATGATGATGATGATGATGATGATGATGATGATGATGATGATGATGGAGCATCACCCATTTAAAGTCTGGACAGAACCTACAAGCAACCAGATAAAACTTCAAAATCGTACACCTTCACTGCTTCAAGCTTATAGCATGAATCGGCGCGAGCTTCGCCACTTTTAAACCTTCTTGCAGTACGTAGGCATGAAAGATGCCACCGCATATCTTCACAAGGCAGTGCCTGTTTCTAGAATTTGGTGGCTCGAAAGAAAGGCAAGGACCGGTGCTGGTGGTAGATATTAGGAAAAATAAACCACCGCTCCAGAAAGTGGATTTCAGCTCTAGCGGCGAGTTGAAGAATAAAACAAAAGGAAGAACATATAGGAGGTTGAACTTGGGCTGGCATTGCGGATACGTCTCATGTAACGCTCTCCCGGCGCCTGCGAGAACGCTCGGCGACGACTATTGTCGGAAAGAAATTCTTTCACAGAAACCTACGAGCTTCCATGCCGAATAAAACACACACATGAGGCACCTTCGAACTTTAGAACATGTCACCGCAGCTTCTTCGAAACAGTCATAGTCCAGCCTTTAGTTGTATCCTGATCTGAGGCGCGTCAACTTTTTGTTCGTACCACACGCTCTAAAAATAAAAAAGAAAAAAGAGCTAGTAAGAATGGCTTTTTTTTTTGTCCTGCAGCAATAGTGGCGATGTATAAACTATTTCCTCTGCGACATATGAGCACCACCACTTTGGGCTGTTAAGCCGATGTTTTCTTCTTGTTTTGTTTTATCTTGCGACGTTAAATAATAAGTACATGGAACATCGTATGTCCCAATGAAACCATTTTCATGTGTCTGCATCTAACGTAACACTGTTTGCCCCGCCGCGGTGGTCTAGTGGCTAAAGTACTCGGCTGCTGACCTGCAGGTCGCGGGTTGGAATCCCGGCTGCGGCGGCTGCATTTCCGATGGAGGCGGAAATGTTGAAGGCCCGTGTGCTCAGATTTGGGTGCACGTTAAAGAACCCCAAGTGGTCAAAATTTCCAGAGCCCTCCACTACGGCGTCTCTCATAATCATATGTGGTTTTGGGACGTTAAACCCCACATATCAATCAATTAACGTAACACTGTTTGTTAAGTACAGTTAAAGATGGAAAACGCAAAGGTTAACAACACAATATGACGTCACTCAGACCCACCCGTGGAGTAGTCTATATCGCGTGCCTTCGCCTGCTTTATCGCTGAACACGCGGTATACATCCAGGTCGCAAATATCATGAGCGTAATCAGCGTGAACATGGCAGCGTTGTGTGGCAGGGAAGACACCCCAAATGCGCCTTTCGTGGTTTACATTGAAGTTTTCGAGTTGAAGGGGGCCCGCAATGACGTATGTTGTCGTATCCCGTCGTATACTGTCGTCGTCACTTGTCGCAGCACAGTTGAAGGTGAAATAAACTTTATTTGGCCTATAGAGAACTCCGCATATAGCATATAGCTAGCTGCTGTATATTCAGCGCATGCTCGCGCCAAACAGAAGTCTTCTTCCTTTTGTTCTTCGCGCGCCTCAGTGATGATATTAAGTGTGGACATAGCTTACATGGCTATAAGGAAACACGATAACACAAGTTACGTATAAAAATTGGAAAAGAAAGAAAAAAAGATAGAAATGGAAAGAGAAAGACAGGAACTGTCTGGTGATTTTAACGTGGATGTCGCAGACAGGAACAATAATCGGCTTATACAACACATGGCTTGCAGATAGGCTCTCACGTGGACATACTCTGGCTACTTGAAACCCACGACCATCAGAGAGACGTCCATAGACATTAACAAACGTCCGAGAGACGTCCATTAACATTAACAAACGTCCAACTGCAACCCATACAAGAACCTGTCTCCTTGAATTTCACGAACCATAAGTCCATGATTTCGAAGGAACAATGGAAGCCAAACCTCATCTAAGAAAAGGACTAGACGTTCTTATATAACCTAACACTGGTTCTCATGCTTTCCATGATGATGTAATGGGCAAATTTTCACGGAAGAGTCACGAACTTCTGGAGCTACGCTCACTCATCATCACTCACCCACCCCGTGGAATGGATATGCTGTGGCCTTTTTCTTTATTTAAACCCTAACGGACAATCTGGACATAAAATGCATCACTTCACTGGGGCAGCTCTTCCTTTTCAACTCAATAAAAGTATTCATTCACTCATTTTTCTCGATGTGAACATATAATAGACTCTTCATTTCGGCCACCACTGATTGGTGGGAGCTTGGTGAGCAGCGCGCCTACTGTTTCCAGTTCTTATTCAACAACTTAATTTGACGTCACGAATTTTTCAGAACTCTGGACTCATATTAGAGGAACGAAATAGGCTTTTACCATAGAAGCGAAAGAAAGTAAGAGCTCGTGTTACATCTATAAGCCAAGCTCCTTGCAGGTGACTGGTTAGGCTGGTATCACGATTCCCATCATCCCGCTGTTCTTTTTCTTGGCGAGCTCATAGAAAAAAAAAGTGGCAATTCACGAGCAAGCGTGCCGAATGTCAACAAACCAATCTTCTCCGACGCCACTCCCCTCTCGTGCTCCTTGCCCTGGTCAGTTTCCAGCATCCTTTTGATTTATTTTTAAGTACTGGGCAGTTATTCTCGTTGTGTACCTTGAGTGGACTGACGGTTTCGGTCACAGCTGATTGGCCGGTTCGGCGAACAGCACGCCCCTTGTTTTTGGTTCTTCTTCCGCAACGTCATTTTGATGTCACCGAAGCTTTCTTTACAACTTCACAAGATTTCATAACATTCTCCACAGCTTGTGACGAATGCACTCAAGCTTTTTTTAAGAAACTCACTGAGACAAGCACCTGTGACAGCGATGTCACGTGCCCTGCAAGATGTGACGAACTGTGACTGACTGTGTGCGCCGTGTTACGGTGAGTGAAGGACCCGCAATTACCTACATATACCCCCACAACTAACGTCCACGTCAAGGATGGAGTTAGCGTTCTCATACTATTACATTGTCATTATTACAACAACTGTAGCGTGAGTAAAGAGATGCGTGTTAAACACGAACTAGCTTTACAGCACTATAAATGCATTCATTGTCTAAGGAATGATGTATGCGTCATGCGACCAGCATAATGCGCACACGTGAATCGTATTGTACTTGGCGCGGAAGCTACATAGAAAACGAATTTAATGAAATGAGCACTGAAGTAACTACGTAGAAACTGAAGTCAACTAGACATTAACGTACGTGAGACCGAGCAGCAAAAGTAATATTACGTTACGAAACAAGGAGCGCAGAGCAACATTACACCTGAACAGAGCGGCCACCTCAAATTCCTTAGAAGGTTAAAATCACAATACATACATACATACATACATACATACATACATACATACATACATACATACATACATACATACATACATACATACATACATACATACATACATACATACATACACACACACACACATACATACATACATACATACATACATACATACATACATACATACATACATACATACATACATACATACATACATACATACATGCATACATACATACATACATACATACATACATACATACATACATACATACATACATACATACATACATACATACATACATACATACATACATACATACATACATACATACATACATACATACATACATACAAGTACAAAAAGAGTAATCAGTTAAAGAAATTTTCAGGTATACGAACATATTCCGTGTCACTATTCAATGCCTCCCCAGGTCATATCGGAAACTCCAAAAAGCCCAACCTCACTTTTTGTACCATAGCTTTACCATGGTCTGCACGATCCGCTCTACCGAAGACGTGTCACCGGAGCTAATCATGAAGGCACCAATTTTACGTTGACCATGGTACTTCATTTTCATGAAATAACTGTGAGCCTTAAGAGAGAGAGTAGAAATATAAGAAAGGTAGGGAGGTTAAACACTCGGACTACGTCCAGTTTGCTATGCTATATGGGGCAAGAGCACGGAGGAAGGAAAGATAGGAGAGGGCACGCCCAGCCGGCGCGCTACGTGAAAAGTGTGGAGGAAGTGACATCATGGCGGCCATATTCACTGGGCACAATGGCGGCGTTGCTATGGTTACGTGTTGCGAAGTGAGCGGCCGCGGCTGGCGGCAGCGTGTGTGCCTCCGCAGATCTCGTGCTGAGCCGTCACGGACAATACCCGTACTCTGCACCGCGTTATTGGTTACGCAGTGTTCTCCTGGCAGTTACTGTACTCATAGCAACGTTTACAAAACCTTTCGGCCGCCACGGGGCCCCAACAGTGCATAGAACGTGTGCATATCTATGTGTCGGGCGGCCGATGATGCGAAAGAAGCGTTTGAAGTGTTCAGCGAAATTGCGTTGGGCCCCATGACGAAGCGGAACGACGACGAACGCCTTGCAGGTCAGTGACGGTTGTGGAGTGCTCGTGCTTGGGACAACGAACGAAACTGTTGTGCTCAGCAAGACGCAATGAGGACCATGTGCACAAACGTAGTTTCGTGTTCAGTATGTGTACAGTATCAACTTGCATGTGCGTATTAAAATACCTTTTCCTTTCCACTTGTTATACTCGCACCCAGCATTGTAATCTCAGTGTTAGAGCAACCGCATTCAAGTGTCACTTGCACCATGCTCAAAGTCACCGCGATCGCAGAATGGTGACGCCGGTGAGTTTCACGCGGGATACGGGCACAGTGGCCTTGCACTGCGTCAGCCACGTGGTTGTATGCAACCGTAGAAGGCGCACGACCAATCGTGCTGTCTGTACAGTTGCTGAAATAATGACGTGAAAACACTCGCCGTTGTCAGTGCATCTAGCGCACGTTCTCTGGTACTTGCTTCGCTGTCGGTGAGCTGTTACTCGCTGTTAATACTCACACGAAACGATTTCGCGAAGGTGTCCCGCTGGTCCAGAGGGTTGAGCCCCGTTACTTGGTTTCGGATCGTCACGACACACACGCTGCGCAGCCCACGTGCTTTCCGGGCCGGAGAGAGAGTCGCACCTTCTGCTTTACATTCGGCTGTGAACAAGAGAGGAGAATTTGCCCAGTGTGTATAGCCGACTTCCGGCTTCACCACGGCTTCACATCGAGTGACGTCAGAGCCTCTTCTAAGTTTTTCGTTCCTGCATGGGCGAGAAGGTAGTAAGGTAGTAAAACAGAAATAGATAATGAAGTCCTGTGTGCATAGAGAAACTAACGTCAATTGCAGCCCCGCATAATGCTGTGCTGGCGAAAATTCGTGAGATATTGGACACAGTGACCCAATTCATGACCACTGTAGTGCTAATGGCGCAAGTGCAGGAAAATATTATTGCGCTCTTCGCAACATGTTTAACAAACATGCAAATGGATGGAAATTCTCTTTGACACCTGAAGCTTCCTTCAATTTGTGATAATACGCCGCAGCACCAAATTGGGAGATAAGTGAACTTTCATTTTAACAAGCCTTTTTCTAAGGGCCCTTGAAATTTGTTGAAGTCAAATTTCACTTTTTGTCAAATTCAGAGATTCGTCATGTCTCATGAAAGGTGTCAGTATTCTTCAAATTACCTTATTCAACAGTAGCTGACCATTGAGCTGGGGCTTCAGATTTAATTACATTGAGGCGTGAATAGGTAATTCCAGCTGGAAGCAGCACTTTTGTGGTACTGTAGAGTATAGTAGTGGCCCCCTGCGCCACTCATACTCTGTCAGATAGATTTAGGAGTGGCATTTTTTTCTGATATAGAATGGTATAATTTACATACGAAGCATAACTGGATTAGCGTCCTCTTGCGACATGACTTCGTACGGATTCCAAGCGGTCACACCTGTTGGAATTGAAACGGAATATTTATTTAAAGCGACATGTCTGCGGCTATGAGGCAGTGTGATCGTGGCGTTCCCTGGCATCCTTGCCGAGTTCCAAATTTGCTCCCCCACGCCGACTCCCCTAATTTTAGCAAGTAACCCTTAGGAGTTCGTAATCTTTATATATGCAAAGTTTAAGCGTTAGCCTTCTTTCCCCGTATTATTCTATAACTGTGAAGAGATGTGCTACCCAGCATCGCCTCAACAGCGTTTCGACAATGAAGAGCCTTCCAAGTTGTTTTTTTTATCCTGCGCTAGAACAGCTACTGCACAGGTGGTCGACAATTTTAGCGCTGTTGCGTGTATTTTTACTGTATGTGTATGATTCATCTGTGGATGACTCACTGCCCTAAATGTCTGAATCAATTTTTCCACACTGCACACCACGAACGACAGTGACACAAAGAAAGAAAGAAAGAAAGAAAGAAAGAGAGAAAGAAAGAAAGAAAGAAAGAAAGAAAGAAAGAAAGAAAGAAAGAAAGAAAGAAAGAAAGAAAGAAAGAAAGAAGGCACTGTCGAAAGGCGTAAGGTACATGGCAGGTCATTTCTCCATTCCTCTACCACTTTGCCCGACACAATAGACGTCGACATTTGGTCGCGTGCATCTTAGTTGATGACGTCATTGGCATAGGTACGTATAACGAGAGATAAATGCAATGTGACTTCTCATCATAATTTTTTTAAATTCACAAGTACATAGCTTCACAGCGGCTTTCTAACTATAGAAGTAACCGACTAAGCACAGATATCTAGAATGAGGCTACAATTGTACGGCACATCATTCTGCGACACAGGGAGGCTCACAGACGACCTGTGTTGTTGAAGACAATAACTTGACTCACCAGGCCTTAAAAAAAAAAGAACTATGTTCGTCTGTATTGAGGGTCGCCCCGGTAGCAAGGAGAATGTAGAGTCCACCGGCTGACTCATTTTCTTTCTCGCTTGCATTCATCGCATGAACGGCGCAACAATTTTTCGCATACCACTAATCAACCTATCATACGGATTTTAATTTCTTCCTGAAACAGGATTGCTCCCTTCCAAGGAGTAAGCCGGTTTCAAAAAGAAATGCTCTATATTGGGTCACATCCACCAGGTAACTCCGAAATCTGCTCAGTGCAACAAATTCTTTTACGTATGGTTCATAGACTAGAAAACATATATTGGAATCGCACGAGATATCAGCAGTCTTGGGAGCATTTGTCACACCGGTCCCGTTAATTAGGGAGGCGATCGCCGGGCTAATTCCAAGGGCCGAAGTACGGGCCCCCCGAACCGCACCACGAAAGCGTGGACAATTTAGAAGTGGTCCTTTTTGGTGCGCCAGCGGACGCCGGCTGTGGCCCAAAGAACAAGTCAGAGCCGAGAGTTGATAAACAAAACAAATATTATATTCTCAAGAATGGCAGATAGAGAACAATACACAAGAATGCACACTCCACAATAGTTACATACAATACGTCACCAATCAAACAACGTACTACACGGTACAATCAGCCACACTCAAAACAACGGACACAGACAACGATACGCACTACAATGCAGTCGCATGCATTGAACAACCAAGACACTTAAAGACTAAAGAGATAGAAAACCTGTCCAGTCCAAAGTTCTTGGAACAAAAGTCTGGATGATACTCTTCCGAGAATCACTCACTCAAAGTCCAGCGTTGTTGCCGTTCCGCTGTCCCGAAGTTTCTCTTCCAGGAAACCTCGCGTCTTCAATTGGCCACTCTCCAAGCTTCAAACTTCTTCGCCGGAAACACGTCGGCTTGACACACGCAGCTGTTGCCACGCGTCTTCGCTCGATAGCGGTAAACACACGCTCTTGCCTGTAGCTCGAGCCTTCACCCCTCAGGTGGAAATCCTCTTCATCTCCGGCTTCGTCTCTACGGACCAAAACCTTCGCCGACTACACGGCGGAATCCCTACGCGCTCTGGCGCTCACTTCCGTCTCCCCCTGCTTTCTCGTCTCGGCCGCTCGATTAAATACCTTCCGCGCCACCTTCCAGAAAGTTCTACTCATTTCGTCGGCGCGATGCGCAGCGAAGGCTGGGGAGAGGCGCGAGACGGTTCGACTGCCCTCCGCGTCGAATGACTCAACTCGGCGTGGCCACGCCCCCTTCGTTCTAGAAATATCGCGGGCTATCTCGGCCGCCGATGGGGGGTGAGGAGGTTCGACGGCGAAGCCACGCTTCCACGGAGAGAGCGCGCGCCCGGGGAGCCTTGGATGTTTGTTTTCTTTTTTTTCCTTTTGACCTCCCGGCGTCTCTTCCGCGCGTTACCGCAAGAATTTGGCGGCGCGCCCATTTTTAGCGCTCGTTCTGTGACAGCATTGCTTCGCCAATAAGCCAGTTATTCCGCATCCAGCCGCTTTCACTCGAGGCATATCACGTACGTCCACGTCCATCCTAATTTCGTTGGCACTTACGCATGTAAATCCTGAGTTTTGTTCAACCTCGGAGTGAGAAGATAAGGTGGAGGGTATTTCGTATGGAAGAAACTTACGCCATACTATTCTCAATGGCTCAAAACACCACTTGCCAGTGAGCTGGGGAAATGCCAACGTTACACTAGTATGCATGGGGATGTAAAATATTTTAAGTTTATTGACCAATGAGCTTACTTTCAGTACAGTAAACGACATAATTTCAAAAGCAATTTGAAACAGTATAAGAGAAACACTTGACGTTAACCAGACTAGGGAGCAATACTATTTCAGAGATATTCAATGGATACCAGCCGTGTGATTCAGCGGCCAGTTGAGGGACCTGCTCAGTGCTATTAATCCCTTTATATAGCTTTCGCAGGCTACGAAAATGCACTAGACGCGGGTGGAAATACCAGCAGTCTTTGAAACCCCGTGTCACCAAGCAGTGTTTCTATACATACCTAAATAAATATATAGCGAATCTGATCAAACAATCTAGAGGTGCTTTACTTCACAAGAAAAACAATGGCATTGCGATAAAGAAATGTGTCAGACAAGTAGATCTCAGTCAGTTGCTAGCGCCACGTCTCTGCTCTCAGTCTCTGTTTCTGCTTTTCTGCTTTTTTTTATTTCGACGTTTTGTGGCTTATTAAATGCGAAGCATTTTTTTAGTGGCCTTCGGCAACTTTACGCGTATCTATCTATCTATCTATCTATCTATCTATCTATCTATCTATCTATCTATCTATCTATCTATCTATCTATCTATCTATCTATCTATCTATCTATCTATCTAGCCGCCTACGACTTTTAGCTCTCCTGGACGTTTCAAGATGTGTTCCGTAAACGAATCACTTCGTCTTCTTCTCCTTCGTCTTCGTCTTTGTGCTTTTCTGGCTTTTTCGCCGCAGTTGTGGGGTATATCGCCCCATATATCGTGGTGATGGATGTTCAACCTCACGGGGCACCGTCCGAGTCCGGTTCGACCCCTGGGACTGCTTCGAGGAAGCGAGGAAACGCGTCTAGTGAGAGTGAGGACACTGAGCTATACTCCGCATCAAGCGACGAGTCCTCGGACGACGGCTTCCAACCCGTCCTGTACCGCAAGGCTAAACGACGGATCGTCAATGCATCTTCGGCATCAAGCACGACTACCGTGAAAACTGCCCCTCAGCGATGGCCTCACTCTATCCTGTTTGTGCCACTGAAGGCTACCGACAGTCTACGCGGGCTGAACAGGCAAGCGCTCTCTGTGTATCTCGAGAATATTACGCCAAATCAGATCAAAGAAATACGTCTAAACGCAAGAAAGAACATCTTGGCAATCGATGTGCTGAACCCACGTGCGCTAAATGCGCTTCAGAAAGTAACGCAACTGGGTAACATCAATGTCAAGTCTATAATACCAGCTGATAGCACCACGTCAACAGGAGTCATTTATGACATCGCCACTGAAATTCCAGACTCGGATCTTTCAGTGCTAATAAAACCGGCAAATGAAGATAACGTCATTGTGAATGTCAGTCGCCTTGGTAACACACATTGTGTGAGAATTACGTTCAAAGGGGACTGTCTCCCCTCCCATGTGAAGGTTGGCCACTTTCGTCACCAGGTCCGACCATTTATTCCAAAACCTATGCGATGTCATAAGTGCCAGAAAATCGGCCATGTGCAGGGAGCGTGCAGGAACTCCGAAGTGTGTCCCCGATGCTCAGAACCACATACCGAGGACAAATGCAGCGCAACCATACTAAAGTGCCCTAATTGTCAAGGTGCCCACAGTGCATCTTCCAAAGACTGTCCACGCATAAAGAAGGAGTTTACAATTCTTAGACAAATGGTGCGAGACAGCTCTACCCACAAAGAGGCCGCGGAAAAAGTCCGGCGAAGACGACGACGTCACCGTCGAAGATCTTCGCGAAGAACGCAGTCAACTACAAGAAGTAAGCCGACGCATCTGGGAACGGCGCCCACTGCAGGGTACACCGCGGCGAACGCAGACGATGGAAAGCAGAAAACAAGTAGATCTCTCTCTACTGAAGATTGGCCGCCACTTACGCGCACGCAACTTGTGGAAGAACCACATCAGAAGCCGCATTCATCAGAGCAAGCTGCGACAACAGAGGAGCAGCGGAACTTGGATAAGCAAGTGATTGCTCTTCTACGACCCATAATTAATGCCATTCGTACTGTATTAAACAACATGCGCACAACGTCAGCCAAAAGTGCACTTCAAGTACTGGACGCTCTGAGTCCAGTACTGGCGGCTCTTGAGTAGATAATGGCCCACCAGCCACTGTCTTTCAGGGAAGAGGTCAAAAAAGCAACAATTTTTCAGTGGAATGCACGGGGACTGAAATCACGCATTGCAGATTTCCGTCGGTTCGTTTCCACTAATATGTTTCCCATCATCGTCATCTGCGAGCCAAATTTATCGAGCGCTATTAGACTCTCCGGATACGAATCCTTTATGTCGGGTTGTTATAGTGGGAACAGCAAGGTCCTGCTGTTTATTCGACGTGACCTGACCTACATTATTCGGCCTGTACCACCTGACAACGATAACCAATATATATGCTTAACAGTGAATAAAAGGGGTCTTACTGTCACTGTTGTCGGTGCATACCTGTCGCCATCAAGTAGATTTGACCACAGAAGACTAGGACACATCCTATCATCCACTCCTGGCCCATGGGTGATCATCGGAGATTTCAACGCCCACCATACGCTATGGGGGAGTCCGAAGATCAGCGCAAAGGGTAGAAGTCTGATAACGTTTGCTTCGGACAACGAGCTGTGTTTGTTAAATGATGGCAGCCCAACATTTTTACGTGGCCCTGGATACAGCAGTTGCCTTGACTTGACTTTTGTTTCTCGAGGTCTTGTCAGATGTGCCGGATGGTTTGCGGACATAGAAACACATGGGAGCGACCACATTCCCACATATGTCAAGATCAGAGGATTATCACCTTGCAAGGTACGCGAAACTATCCAAAGAGTAGACTGGACCAAGTTTGAATCTCTCATGGAAGAACGCTGTCAAGAGAACACCTCATTTGACTTAGAAGAGGTGATCAAGTCCACAGTGCAAGACACAGTGTGCACCCTCACATGCTCTTCGAGAGTAACCGAATTTGATGTGGAATTAGAACGACTTCGGGCTCTCCGACGGCGTGCGGAACGAAGGTACCGACGCACGAAAGCAATCGACGATTTACGAATCGCTAGACGTCTTCAGAAGAAGATACAACGCCGCATAGACAAGCTAGAGTCACAACGTTGGGCAGCCTTCTGCGCTTCGTTAGATCCTCGCAAGCCTTTATCACACTTGTGGAGGACAATAAGAGGGCTCCGGACATCTCCCATTCAGCGGTCTCCATTCAAGGCTCTAGCGCTCTCTCAACAGAGATCGGAGGTCGACGTGGCAGAAGAGTTCTGTGCCAACTTATCTGGTCAACTCGCAGATCCCAACATCTCCACGCTCTCACGCGGTGGCACGACATCACATGATCACCCCATGGACCAATTTTTTTCTATTCATGAGCTTCAAGCAGCACTGGCTTTGTGTAGACGGACATCAGCACCCGGGCCTGATGGAATATCATACAGAGCACTGTGTCACCTTGGTGAGTGTGCGAGGAGTGCCCTCCTCGAGATATACAACGACTCGTGGCGAGAGGGCACCCTCCCAGTTAACTGGAAGACCAGCCGTTTGGTTCCATTACTGAAGCCTGGCAAGTCACCATTGGTGCTCACATCATACCGCCCGATTGCACTGGCTAGTTGCTTGGGCAGAGTGATGGAGAGGATGGTACTTGGACGGCTAGAATGGTTCCTGGAGCATCACAACATCTACCCGGACGCTATGACGGGATTTCGCCGTGGCCGGTCATCAATTGATAGCGTCATAGACCTGGTCACCTACGTGCAACACGAAAAAGGCCGTAAGCGTCTCTGCGCTTCTTTATTTCTTGATGTTAAAGGGGCGTACGATAACGTCACACATGAAGCTGTCCTCACCGCTCTCAAGGAGGTAGGAGTGGGTGGTCGGATGTTTCAGTGGATACGCAGCTATCTCTCTGAGCGATCCTTTTTCGTGAGAACCGAGGATGGTGACACTTCGCTACACTACAGCCACCGTGGTGTTCCCCAGGGTGGCATACTTAGCCCTGTACTATTCAACCTGAAGCTAATAGCTCTAAATGAGCATCTGCCAAGTACTGTCAGATTGTCAATGTACGCGGACGACATCTGCATTTGGACGTCTGCAGTAACACGTCTACAGCTGCGAGCGCGAATTCAGAGAGCTGCCACTCAAGTTGCGATTTACCTCCGTCAACGAGGTCTGGAAATTTCCTCTGAGAAATGTGCACTAGTGGCATTTACGCGCAAACCAATGCATACCTGCAGCGTTCTGATAAACAGCGAAAGAATACGTCACCTCAGATCATACAAGTTCCTAGGTGTTATAATTGACAGAGACCTCTCATGGAGCTCACATGTATCATACATGAAAAGGCGATTGACAGGCATCTGTCATTTGTTCAAGTTCTTCGCTGGAAAGAACTGGGGAATGTCGACAACTGCTATGTTGCGACTATACAGGTTTCTTTTCCTTGGATTCCTTCGGTACAGCCTACCTGTGTTAACCAACGCAAGTAAAACAAGCATACGAATGCTTCAAAGTGTCCAGGCTCAAGCACTCCGGATATGTTTAGGCTTGCCCCAAAGTGCATCAACAGCGGCGACTATCGCCATCACAAGGGACAACCTCATCAAGACCCACATTAATGTGGAAGTGCTGAGGACACATATACGACACCTTGCTCGAACCCCTCGACATCACCTAGCCTCTCTACCAGTGGTCCTACCATGCACATCTTACTGCAAAACAGTGACCGAACATGGTGAGTCGATCCCAACTTCGTTCTCTCCTGCCGCTAGACCTGTGACTCCGCCATGGTGCCTCGCTCAACCAATAATTAATATTAACATACCTGGCGTCGAGAAAAAGGCCAATTTGTCGTCACCGGCTCTTAAACAGCTCACACTACTTCTCTTGTATGAGAAATATCAAGACTCCACACATATCTACACTGACGGATCGGTTCAGCCGGACAGCTCTACAGGAGCAGTAGTGATACCAAGGTTGGCCACGACAATTAAATTCAAGACATCTCACGCAACAACATCAACGGCAGCAGAATTGGCAGCACTTCGTGCCGCATTGCAATTTGTAGTTGATCAGCCTACGCGCAAGTGGACTATTTTCTGCGACTCGAAGGCGGCACTGCAGTCTCTACTATCAGCCTTACGCCGTGGACCACACGAGCAGTTGGTACTAGAGATAGCAGAGATTATACACCACCTGACTGAGAAAGGGCACCAAATTACATTTCAGTGGTTGCCCAGTCACTGCGGAATCATCGGCAATGAACGGGCCGATCAAGCTGCCCGCTCAGCCCACACAGAAAATCATAAACTGCGACTACCACTTTCTAGGACGGATGCTGCACGAGAGCTCCGCAGACTTGCTCGCCGGCAAACCACATCGCAATGGAATCAGCCGCACTTCAAGCATGCCCGACTGTACTCGCTTGACCCTACGCTAAGTCTTCAAGTCCCGTCGAGGCTTCGCCGAGCAGACCAGACCCTGTTATGTAGGCTGTGGTTGGGCGTTGCATTTACCAACGCCTACGCTTTCCGCATCGGGATGGCCGACACCGCAGCCTGTGGCCACTGTGGCAAGGAGGAAACCATTCAACATGTTCTTTGTGAGTGCCTAGCGACTAGGTGGCGAGTATGCCTTCGCAGGGAACTCAACAAACTAGATGATCAGCCTCTGTCGGAGCAGGAAATTCTGCAGTATCGTCAGGATGCGACTTCACAGAAGAGGGCCCTGAAAGCGCTGCTGCACTTTTTGCGATTGACCGGCCTTGCTGAACGGTTGTAGCTGGGACGCCCTTCCAGTGTGTGTTTTCGTTTTTTTTTATGAGTGCGCGTGCGTTTTTTTTCCTCTCTCTAACCCCCTTTCTTGCCCCTACTTCCCCACCCCCAGCGCTGGGTAGCAAACCAGATGCCAATATCTGGTTAACCTCCCGGCCTTTCCTTTCTCACTCACTCTCTCTTCCTGGACGTTTAGATAATGGTATCGATACCAAACTTGGTATGGCCAAACGCGACTGTATGAGGAACATATTTTACTAGTCACGACATGAAAAAATCCTGACATGTATGTCATGAATGTCATGATTTAGCACTTCATGGTCCTGCAGCTCTAGCAGTGGTTTCGTTCACAAGGCTTCTTGCAAAACTGGTATGGTATGATATGATTGCATGGCAAACACAAGCGACATACCCTAACATGCAAATTATGACATGCATGTCATGTAACAACATGACTACATGCCACGCTCATGATGCGCTCGCGGACGTTTCGCTATAGCGTCACATATACCAAATTCGGTATTACGGTACGTGAATGGATGAAGAAGGTATGTGACTGGTACGAACATCATAATCATGAGATGCGTGTCATATACCAACATGACTACATGCCACACTCATGATGCACTGGCGGCGATTTCGCTAGCTTCACTTATACCAAATTTGGTATTACGGGACGTGAATGGGTGAAGAAGGTATGATACTGGTGCAAACATGATAAACATGAGATGCGTGTCATGTATCGATTGATTGATATGTGGGGTTTAACGTCCCAAAACCACTATATGATTATGAGAGACGCCGTAGTGGAGGGATCCGGAAATTTAGACCACCTGGGGTTCTTTAACGTGCACCCAAATCTGAGCACACGGGCCTACAACATTTCCGCCTCCATCGGAAATGCAGCCGCCGCAGCCGGGATTCGAACCCGCGCCCTGCGGGTCAGCAGCCGAGTACCTTAGCCACTAGACCACCGCGCCGGGGCTGCGTGTCATGTATCAACTTGACTACATGCTACGCTCATGATGCGCTCGCGGCCATTTCGCTAGCTTCACATGTGCCAAACTCGGTATTACGTGACGCGAACGGACGACATAGGTAAATGATGCATCCAAACACAATAATCACGACATGCGTGTCATGTAACAACATCACTACATGCCACACTGATGATGCTCTCGTGGCCGTTTCGCTAGCTTCATGTGTGCTAAATTTGGTATCACGTGACATCAATGGATGACGAAGGTATGTGACTGGTGCAAACATGATAATCATGAGATACGTGTCACGTGAGAACATGACTGCATGGTACAGTCACGGCGCCAATACATTTCGACGTGACGCGGTTCGCGTGCTCGCCGGCGTTCATTTCGTTGCATCACGCTGGCGCCGTGCACGACAGGCGCCGGTCCTGCCATATACTCGCAGGCGCGCGCCGCGCTGCGTTGCTTTGACGCATGCGCGTTTTAACCCGTCCGGCGTCCCTCCGTCACGAAAAGTGGGAGACGCAGTGTTGCCTGGGTAACGCATTGGCACGAATTGTAGCATGTCGCATTTCGCACCGGTTGCCGTCGGCCCACGCCGACGGACGCTGGTCGCGCCGGTCTCGTCTGGTGTCAGACTATCGAGTGCTCGCGTTTTGCTAACGTAACGTCGCTGTGCCCAGCGTGCGCGTGCGTCAACGCTACATGGGAGTATATTGAGCCCTTCACGATGCGCTCGCGGCCATTTTGCTAGATCCACATATACCAAATTTGTTTTTACGGGACGTCAATGGATGACGAAATATATGACTGGTGCAAACATGATAATTCTCACACGCGTGTCTTGTAAGAACATAAAAACATACCTCGCTCAAAGCGTGCTCGCGGACGTTTCGCTAGCTGCACATATACTAAATTTGGTATCACGTGACGTGAATATATGACGAAGGTAAACGACACATCCAAACATGACAATCGTGACACGGAAGTCATGTACGGCATCATTTATCTCCGCCTCGTAACGTTGTGCTGATTTTAAAGTGACATATTAACCGTTCTAATCCGTGCTTCGCATATCATTGATTCCCACTGTACGTGGGATTTGCCTTTTTTTTGTAGTTAACTAGAATCATCAACGTCAGCATGCTTATAAGTGTTAAACGTCTGAAGAGGTGTGCATGGTTTGAAGAATAAAGAATGAAAGCATTTGGGGTCTGGAGGTTAAATGAATTAGGTATACGCATGTAACAAACGAAAAATGAATATGTTATTTAGGAGCATAGCCAACGATTATATTACGTTGGTGATGATGGTGGTACGGGGGAGGAGAGGGGAGGTGTTCTGCCAGTTTTTATTTGCAATCGTGCATGTATTTCTGTGTGTGCGTGAATTTATCTACATGTAAATTTGAAAAAAGTTCCCGAAAAGAGAGGGCTCTCTTTTTCCGGGCTTCCTGGGAGAGAGAAAGAGAGAGAAAGAGAAGCAAGGGAAAGGCAGGAAGGTTAACCACGTTGCTCCTGGTTTGCGACCTTACAAGGGTGCAAAATGGGAGCAAAGAAGGAAAGATAGGTAGGCGAAGTAATACGATAGCACGCACAGCAGCCCAAAGATCGTAAACTGCGAACAGTCACAGAGTACTGATTTACTTCGAATGTCTTGGATAAAGTGCACTGCAATCCATGATGTTAAAGAAGGCTTGCAAGGACTGATTTCAGGGTATCCAGAACCTGCAGTGGGGTTTCAGCTGATGGTGTTCTGAATATAGTGAAAAGTATACGCATTGTGCTCATCAATGTCCTCAACACGGCTATGACACGCAGGTATTTCGAAAAGGCGGTGATGCTAACTAGGCCAAGCCCAGCTAGCTGCCTTAATATGGGAAGGGTGACTGAAAGATGAGAAGACTAAGAATGAAATTATCTGACACTGGCCACAATTTCTGCCAAGCATGTATTTTTTCAATATCTTTGCATTTCAAGCAGCCCTGAGCTGAATATAGGCCTCGGACATTTTGGTTCTTTGGGGCATAGTAGAACCAACCACGGTCCGAGGTATGGGCCCCACTTAGTGCTTATCTGTGTGCCGCACCGGTAAACACGTGGTCTGCAGGAAACCCCACACTCAAGACAGCGAAAACACACCCGGGTAACCCAGTCTCAGCGTCGAACGGCCGACTGTGCACCTGGCATCGCGAGAAACGATTCTGCTGCACTTGGAACCGAGATACCGAATCTGAAGACCACGCGATTCTTCCGAGGGCACGCGCGCATTGCGGAACAACATGCGGGCGAAAGCGTCGCACTTTTTTCTTTATTCGTCTTGGAAATGCGGTGACGAAGGCTTGGTCAGTAGGTCTGGGCTTAACACGTCGCGATGCCTCGCTCGTAACTGGCCAGCCACTTGCTGTATTAAAGCCGATATTCTTTCTCTGGATATTTGAATTCAAATGTTTTTGTGTGTATGTATGTATGTATGTATGTATGTATGTATGTATGTATGTATGTATGTATGTATGTATGTATGTATGTATGTATGTATGTATGTACGTATGTATGTATGTATGTATGTATGTATGTATGTATGTATGTATGTATGTATGTATGTATGTCACAAGATTCTGTCTCCTGGTCAAAGTTTAAACACTTATTCAACGCCTAGCCATCTCAAACTGGTGGCTGCGTTCATACTTGTGAGCGTTGTCAATCAAAAAGCAACTAGCATATCTTAGGCGAGACATCAATACGTAAGTACTTGGTGGTGTGTTCCTTCATCTAAAAATACATTGATACGTATTTTTAAAGATTCTACTGTTTGTTGTGCTGCGCAGAAAATGCGACGCTATGTACAAAAGAAGGTCTGCAGATGATTATCGTCTTTCGATGACATTTGCAGCATAGCATGCAAATACGCAGCTATTTTTTTCTCACTGAAATGCTGCCGGAATGCTACATTAAAACAATTGGCAACATCGTCTGTATATCAGACGAAATGTAGCTAGAGATAAACAGAAACAGGGGGCTCAAGAGAACGCTGCAAACGCTTCGGGTCATTTGTAACATTTAGTTCATGTTGCATCGCGTCAGCTTCGATTTAATACGAAAACGAAACAACTAACCCGAGTACAAGCTTTGCCTAATCGACATCAGATGTTATGGCTTCGACAAAACCTTCATGTTAACGCGTAACTACGGTCGAACATCTCGCGTTCAAGGCTTCGGATGCTAGAGAGTTTGCTCGAACAAATTCGCTCAAGAAACAGCTGATCACCATGCACCAACAACAGAGTCTATTATTGCGATATCAATTATATTGACTCTCTCATGTGATTTTCGCTTATATATACAAAAGGCACAAAGAGGAATCAGTCACAAGAAAAACTCCAGGGCACCCAACGGAGATTTGACCAGCGACCTCTCACTATGCAGCGCGCTGCATTAACCAACAAAGCCACGCCACTCATACTGGCCATCACACAAACGGCGAACTATGTGTATAGAGATTTAGGAAATGTATATCTTCCCTATTTGTGACCGATTCCACTCAAGGGCTAGGGGCCACTCACTTCATCATCATCATCATCATCATCATCGTCGTCGTCGTCGTCATCATCATCATCAACAACAACAACAACAACAACAACATCCTCAATACTAAGGTGGCCAACCACGAAGTCATGATCTCAAGTATTCTACTCAATGCTGGGCGGTATAGTATACCACCCAGAGTATCACGTAACGCTTCCTTTTTCCTTTGATTACGGTATGCGTCATTAAGCAGCAAACAAGTGGGCACTCACCATTATAGGCTGTCCTTGTGTTGCAGTTGCGATTACTATGCTGACAACATATGAGACTCTGAGACAGTGCTGTAGGCTTTACAAAAAAATTAATAAATACGTCACTTGTCACGCTAACAAAAAAAAGAACGTGTTAGCACTCTGCGTCACACAAAAAATATTAACATCGTATTGTTACCTTTACAAAAAAAGTTGCGCACATTACTTTTGCCGTTACTCCTTGGTCAAAAACCTGTATCACTGCGTCATCGCTGCAGGAACTCATAGTAACGATGCTGTAAAGCTATTATTTATGTTTCCTATAAAACGTATAATCCCTGTAAACAATTTTGGCTGAAATGTTGATCTAACGTGAATAATTTGCACAAGTATACCAAGCCCAGCAACAGATGGTGTATCGCGTGTGATGATGCCTAACTCTGTCGCACATGGTAAATCTATTTTTCTATGGGCGACAGTATAAACGAGAAGAGTTCATCGCCAGCGTTTTCCGTTATGAAAATGTCGCTCAACTTTTTACAGCATTTCGTACGGTGTGCTTCTACTATCAAGACCAATGTTCAAATATTGTACTCATAAAGGCAGCTTAGTTTTACTGAAAGATATTTGAACAAGTACGCATTTTTCCTCTGTAGTCTGCAAAATTTTCTCAACAACCGCGAGTGATTCATGTTGTGACTGGCGCCTGAGCTGACGAGAAAGCGGCGTTCTTTTGGTCCTCAAACAAGTCGCCGAACGGCTGGCGGCCCGTGTCCGCCAGGCATTGTCCCTCCTGGCCGGAGGTTGACGCATAGTGCCGCCACGACGCCGTGAGCCGTTCACGAGACGACGACAAGTGCAGCATCTTTCTAATCACCCCTATGATTGAACGAGCAGTGCGGCGGACACTTTTGAGCTTGCAATGGTTGCAGAGGCCCTTTTGATGTGTGCTGTCGTGAGCTGGAGACCCCTCGCACAGCGGTACACACACGACGAGGAAGAGCCACGTTGGTGACACTTGACAGTGCGGTGACATCGTCTCAACATTGGACGTTCACGTGGGCCGTGCATGCTCGTCACCGTGACTAGTTATGTGTGATCCGTGATTAGACAGCGCCATCTGCACGCGTTTCCCGATCTATAGGGATCTGGGGAGAACATACCCTTTATAATGAGCCACCCGGCTCACTCGAAGCAGCGCCATGTGGAGGAGCACGAGAGTCGAGAGTTCGCCATGTAAGAAAGAGCTCGTCATGTACGAGAGCTCGTCATGTGCATAGTGTAAATAAACCCTGTAATAAATCATGTTCCTGCTGCCTCGACATCTTCATTTCGGATCTCCGGTGCCTGCAAACACCGGTCGCAACATTATGCGAAGGTGATCAAGGTGAGCCTCGTTCGGCCGAAAATTCGGTAAACATAGAAGCGTGTACCAGCAGCCGCTCATAGAATTAAGCGCATCACGTTTTGAAAATAAAGTTTATAACCAAC
This sequence comes from Rhipicephalus annulatus, assembly GCA_013436015.1. Classification (NCBI taxonomy): domain Eukaryota; kingdom Metazoa; phylum Arthropoda; class Arachnida; order Ixodida; family Ixodidae; genus Rhipicephalus; species Rhipicephalus annulatus. The sequence continues at coordinate 154,632 of WOVY01002697.1, read as the reverse complement.
GTTACAGTACTTCTGGAAGATCTTCCTAATAACTACAATGTGTTGTAGAACTTAAGGAACAGCAGCATTTTAAGACTATTGTTAAACAGGTTGCCTCGTGTAATGAATACGCCCGCAACTACGCTAATTAGGCACTCGACAGATGCAGTGGCTCTTTCTCTAGCACCTGGCGGGCCATGAGCAGGCTGCCGCTGCGACAAAAGAACATTAGAGGGAGTTCTGCGAAAGTGTCGAGGTGAAAAGTTTTGCGTCAAACTCACAGGATAAATAAAATAAAATTAAAATAAACAGTATACTAGTAACGTAGGAACTTACGCTTCCGAAAAATGTTGACGTAAGTACGTCTATAGCGACGCAAAGTACGTTGCTTATAGACACACGTGTGCAGAAGAGCAGCGGAATGTACTTCGTCAGCACACGACGAACGCTGGGGGGGGGGGGGGGGGACATGATCGCTATTGCTCGCAGCATGCGCCACGCCTTATTCAGGCGCTGCAAGCGGAAATGGACTAAGCGCTCTGCTCGGGATTAGTGGCGCTGTAAGTGGGGACGTAACACTACAACGTTACCCATTGCAGTTATAAATGGTAACGAGGACGCTACTAAGTTACCGAAAAAAGTAACGCGTTATCGGTAACGCCACCACTTCCAACGCGTAACACTGCTCTGAAAACCCCACGTAGCTCTATAAGCGTCGCCCTGAACGACGTGAATTCGTGGTGTTTTCTGATAGAGAACGCTTCCTATAGGCATCCGGCAATGCAGTTTACGAGATGTGATGGTAGCGCCAGGACACACAGCCTAGCGAGTAAACGCAGCAAAACCGAACTTGCACGTGCATATCATTTTCTTTTTTAGTTGTGTGCAAGCGGTCACGGCTGATTATGTAAGCGCCCAGGAAGCGTTCTTTGCAAACGTGTCAAAAAGGGCACTGACACTTCAGCGTGTCACTGTGCTTAGTGAGCGTTCCATTTTCTTAGTATCCCCGTTGGCCGGTACCAACAATGCTGAGGTGGCCCAAAGAACTTCGTCACGTCCTCTAGTTCACTGTCGGGTGCCTATAATAGGAACGCTTTTCCATTGCTTCCCGCACTCTTTACCTTTCACGACAGCTGACAAGCGTCAAAAACAAATGCGTGCACACCAGTGCACGAACTTCCGCCGCTTGCACTGAGCTTCAGCTCTCCAATTCCCTTGCCGTCTCCGAAAAAGTTTATCCCCCAAAAACCTCATCTCTATAGAGGTTGCAGATGGCGAACGTGTTTGACGTGGTATTCAGACGCCTTTATCGGCGTCCCATCTTCTTCTCATAACGCCCTTTTCCTGGTAATTGTTCGCCACTGGTCACGCTGAACTAGATTGCAGCACGCAGACGCCACCGTTCAAGCAATAACCGACGACCCCGAAAAGGGGGAGACAGAGCGTCCAATTTTAACCGACGGAAACCCGGGCTGTAATCGTTACGTAACAGCCACGCCCAGATTTGAAGCACCAAGATAGCTCTCTAAACGTGCCACGTATACTTTCCCCGCTGACTAAATGCCCGTGGGGCGGTGTGTTTTTCGTTTATGTGGATCGGATGGCCCTTGTCTGAACGAAGGGAACCACAAAAGCGGACGCTTCCCGAAACCTATATTGAGCCGACTTTGCGGGGCACTCCTCCTTTTTTTTTCTCGTGTCACGGATAGGGCTGATATTTTTGAAGCGCATGACCTCCACTGCCCAGCGGCCGCTTCACGAACTATCCGAGGTGTCAGAGGTTACTGGTCCAGCTGCTTTTTCCGGTCGCCCTTTTGTGTACAAGCTGGGCTCTTCTCGGTAATGGGATCTCCGTACGCAATAAACAATGCCTTCAGTCATTACATCTCTTCAGTTTTCGAACAGAAAGCGTCTGCTCTACGAAAGCACCCAAACGAACGTAACACCGTTAAGACAAGACAAAAAATGAAGAAAGAAGAAGGTGCCATAAGAAGCTTCGATTACGCGGAAAAATGCCCTTCCTGGCATTCCTGTAGCTTTTATCTCGAGTCACGATCCGTTCACTTGCCCTAATTAAAGAAACAGAAGTTAAGGTGTATGTGTAGTTTTCCGTGCCCCTGAAAATAACTTGCCACACAGCAAGTTATTTTTCGACCATTTCGGCAATCACCAATCCCGTCTATTTCGAACACGAGCGTTGCCTTCTTTGACCTTGAAGCAAGCAGCTCTGGATTGTCCGCACTGTTGTTGGCCGATTTCACAGCGCCATGAGTGATTCTTTCACTCAGAGCAGCTTCACCAGCTTGTTTAACGGCCATCCTGCCACAACCATTGAGCCTCCGGTTCGGAGCTTGGTTCCCTCTAAGACTCAGTTCATTGTATTGACCAACGACTGTCTTACTTGGTGGGCAATACTCTGCCACTCAAATGTGGTCCTACTGTGTCTTTTGTCAGCTCTATTCGTGGATTCTATGAAAAACTTGTGCCAGAGATACGAGAAACAAACAGTGTTGTGTACACGTTACCGAAAAAAAGGTAACTAAATACGTTACTGATTACTCTAACAAAAAGAAACCCGTTACCACCCTACGTTCCCTCCAAAAAAAAGGTGACGTGTTACCGTTGCATACTGAAGCTTTAGTGCAAACACACGAGGGCAAATGCGATAGAGACACAGAGACCAGCGCCGACTAACAACAGATGTTTATTCAATGAGGAACGGAATATATACTCTTTTCAGCACCTCATGATCACTGCGCATGAGCAAAAACGGCATTGCACAAAAAATAATATATAAGACCAATACATTCTTTAACAGATGCAGTGTAATATTACATGTTATTCAGCAGTTCAATTTTTTTCATTCAGTGATACGGAAGGATGACTAACACACGTGTCTTTGTCTAGAGATATGCCACGCTTTTACAGTTTCTCTTGTTTTTCTGATTATGGTTAGCATACAGAACTTCGGTTTGATTACACAAAGCCTTACATGCGCCAAAAGTACAACCGGCACAATGTATTGCTAGGTGCGTTTCTGGCCTTCCCTTCAAATTGTATAAGTTTGTTTTCAATCTCACATTCAAGCATCGGTCAGTTTGAACAACATAACAGTGCCCACAACTAAAGGGAGTCCTATACACCACATTTCTTTTGCACTAGACCACCTGATGATCTGCACGCTTGGAGCATGTACTACCATTATCTTTTGTCCTTTTTTCGCACTGATTATTTACAGCCAAACACATACACCCTACTTTTCCCTTTGTTCAAAATACTCGACACTATACTTAGCTGCCACCTTTTAAGTTTATGAGAGAAACCATGCATGTACGGAATCACGGAAATTTTCTTTGTATCTTGGCTTCTTTCCTCTTTCTCCCCGGATTTTATTTTCTTTAATAACCTTTCGCTTACAGTTAGAAGAATCAAATAGGGAATTACGATAGGAGCTTTACCTTCCGCTCTATGAAAGAATAATTTAGCTTGTGCTCGCATGTTCTTGTCAAAGCTGATTTGAAATACTCCATCACTATCCCGTTTTTTTACTATCCTTGATAGGGCGGAAGCGTACTGCAACAAGGGGAGGAATGGAAGCATTCAGAAGAAGAGGCAAAGACCTAGTTTTCACATCAGAAAAAACCCACTGATAACTGCTTACAGTTCCTAGGCTTGAAGCTTATTTCTTAAAACATTCATGTGTGTTGGATGTATTCCCCTAGAACAGAGAAGCCCTTGTTGCACGGTGTGAAAAATGGCTCCATGGCATTTTCCGAAAACGGTTCCGCTATCCCTAGTGCTCCTTTCGCGAGGCTTTAAAAGAGCGCGCGAATTCGCTGAGCGCGCGCTATTGGTGCCACTCAAGGAGGTCCAGATAGCGTGCGGCTGCTGAGTGCGCTGCAGGCACTCAAAAAAAGACTCGTTGAACTCAGTCAACAGCAAGCACTGCCCATGTCGCGTGTTGCACTATTTCGGATCGCCCGCGCGTGACAGCGCGTGGTCAAAGGTGAAACATCTTTAGCCACAGCGCGAACCCCGTAGCACATAAGGATGCCCTTGTCAACGTGACCCCCTGCACTCAGCGTTCAAATGAGGCCGGTAAGGTGACGGCCACTTGACTGGAGCGCTCTCTCTCGCTTTACATTGCGTGCTCGAACAAGTGAATGCCCTTGCGACGATAGAATATTTTCGGAAAGATGATGCAACAAATGTTTGTTCCTTGTTCCCGCTCAGCAGGCTGTAAATTTCGGCTACGTCATACAAATGGAACTTCGCCAGTGACCTTGACTGAGATGTACAATGAGTGTAGACATTAGCAACTCGATAAAAGAAGTTCGTAAATTTGCTACGGCTTAATGAATGATATGTCGGGTTTAACGTCCCAAAACCACCATATGATTGTGAGAGACGCCGTAGTGGAGGGCTCCGGGAATTTCGACTACCTGGGGTTCTTTAACATGCACCGAAATCTGAGCACACGGGCCTACAGCAATTTCGCCTCCATCGAAAATGCAGCTGCCGCAGCCGGGATTCGATCCCGCAACCTGCGGATCAGCAGCCGAGTACCTTAGCCACTAGACCACCACGGCGGGGCAGTTTGCTACAGCTTACGCGGAGCTTCTTTGATACTTGTTGATAAACGAGCAATCTTTGCGATTTCGGTCAGTTGTTCGGACTCTTTACACAAATCGCTTTGTGTTCCAGAATCACAGCTGTATAAATGTGATGCATAGTGTCTGTCTTGTTATTAATAATAAACTAACTTATTAATTGTTGGAATGAAATAGGCAAGATATGCATGTTTGCAGGGCTGCACAATTGCCTTGATGCGCCCGTTAAGCACCGGTGTGCGTTTGCTTCCTCAGGGAAGCAGACACCTCGACTAGTTGGCGGGCGTTGCACCTAAAGTAGCAGTTATTCTTCTTCACTCTCTTCACCTTCTATGTATACCCCCCTTTCCAGGTTTCCCAGCCATCTTGCTGGGCACTTGAAAGTACTAAACGATAAACAAAGAATTGGCAATTTCAGACATATCGATTGATTGATATGTGGTGTTTAACGTCCCAAAACCACCATATGATTATGAAAGACGCCGTAGTGGAGGGCTCCGGAAATTTCGACCACCTGGGGTTCTTTAACATGCACCCAAATCTGAGCACACGGGCCTACAACATTTCCGCCTCCATCGGAAATGCAGCCGCCGCAACCAATTTCAGAAATATCCACCACTGTTATTTTTTTTATTTTGCGACCCGTGTTGTCAGGGTAATATGATCCTACTTGTTAGTGTAGCATAATTAGTGTTGTATGCAGATGACATTATAAGAGCTTGAATTGTTAGCTGCAGTGTTAGGAGACGTGTCACAGCTGTGTTTGTTGACGTAACATTTTTCAGTTTGTCACAGTAGTCAACATATTGAAGCGAAAGAGTTCTTTCCGTTGTTCATAGCTCGGATAGAATCAGATACGGTGCCACGTACTCGAAAATACAAATTTCAGAGAGCTCACGAAAATTGCCCTTAATCCCACAGACGTGGCTACCGCCAAATAAAAAGCAGTTTCATTGGAGAAGCAAATGAATTAAGCAATGGAAAGAAATAGAGAAAGAAAGAAATAGAGAAAGAAAGAAAGAAAGAAAGAAAGAAAGAAAGAAAGAAAGAAAGAAAGAAAGAAAGAAAACACAAACGCATACGGTGAGCTACTGCAAAAACACGACATAGTGTGCCACTGTTGTCTTTCCGCAACCCTTTTGCATCTTTTCCGGCTGTCAAAGTATTTGCATCGTAATCATGGTTGAGCGGGTCTTCTTACAGATAAGATACCGAGACGTAGAAATGCTAACTGTGGCGATGTTACGCTCTCTGCTGATTCCAAGAAACCATCGCAGCACGTAAGGACGTCCTTGGCACCAGGTCGTGCCCTTCAAAACAACACGTAGTCACCTAACTTTCTTCACCAGGTACACTCACGGCAGCGCATACGCTATGACCTTCCATCTGTATGGACAGGGTAAATCACTAAAGGGTAAAGACTCCTTAGAAACTAAGAGTTGATCTCCCTCGTGAAAATCACAGTGAATGCATGCGGCTTCAGAAAAAGACAGCGATTGCCACCTCAGTATCCTGTGTAAAGGGTTGTACAAGAACAGAGTACTTCTAAACTGGCATATAAGATGCAACAGTGCTAGCATAATATGAATCCGCAAAATTTCCAGAGGCCACCACTCATGCATAAGCAAACTCAGTAGTCAGCGTCTGTCTATTGGTCTTCTATAGGTCAGCCTAGAGATCTAATGCTGTGAAAACTACCATTAAAAAGTAATAATGATATTTGGGGTTTTACGTCCCAAAACCACGACATGATTATGAGAGACGTCGTAGTGGAGGGCTCCAGAAAACTGGACCATCTGGTGTTCCTTAAAGTGCACTGACGTCGCACAGCACGCGGGCATCAACCATTTCACCTCCACCGAAACGCGACATCCTCGACTGGCTTCGAACCCGTGACCTCCGGGTCGGCTACCGAGCACCCAAGCCACTGCTCCACCACCTTTACAAATATGAATACACTGGTTACTAAATGAAAATAAGGCCGTGGACACTACACGCCATAAGCAAGAGATTTTAATGCATGAGCTTTAGTAATTGGTAGAATGGAAAATAAACACGACAAAAAGCCAGTGGCTGTCAGACATGACTTGATTTTTAATCATTTGATTTGAAGCAGCCACTTTCTGCTCCCCGCGTAGCGTTCAGAAAATCATCTTCAATAAGTATCAGGAGCTTCTGATCACGAATGCAGATGATATAACCAACAGGGGCTTAGGACACACAGAAGGCAACGGGCGCTTGAAACGCGCCACAATTTTGTCAAACCTAGCGTCAGACTATATTCCGTCGGGCGTTAGTAAAGTGTAGCGTTAGAGTTTATGAAGTTTATCATAACGGCTAAGTGATGTGAGCGAGCTCTCGAAGCATCTTTTTAGGGGTGCAGCTCCTTAAGGCGTCGGTAACCACTTCACAGCATATCCACAGAGAGAATGATGATGAGTGGTGTGAAGCTTCGGAGGATTTTATCGGCCAACTGTTAGCCCGCGTTCACACTGAGCATTCCGGCCACCGAAAGTGCTCCGAATCCGGTTCGGCGGCGGCGAGATCCGCCGAAAGGGCCCTCTCCGCGCCGATCGCTCACGGACCGATTTTTGCGGCGTCTGCTGCCAAATCGGTCACCGCGGACCAATAGGAGCGCTAGTCAAGGAATTTCGAAAAATGGCGGCCAAGCCCTACTGACTTCTTATGCCGCAGTGCACGCAACTGAATGTTGAAACCAATGGGAGTTTAACCTACTCTGTGCCTAATTCGCCTCCGTATTTCGTGAAAGAGTTGACCGAGCTTGCTGTTAGCGTGACCGAGCTCGTTGCGGTCTTGTGAAGCAAAACGAACCCACCAACGCCGCTGGCGTCGGTGGTTTTTCTGCTCTTCGTGCATTACAAGACAGCCACTTGCCAGCAAAGTAAGCAGTACTGTCTTTTCTTGCTTCTTGCGTAAGAGAATCGTCGAAGTATACACCACCGGATAGCGTAGTCGCGTTTGTGAGCCACGACAACAACCGGGTGACAACGCATCCATCCCGCGTTCGCCCCGTAGTAGATGGCATATTCGGCGGCGCGGGGCGCGTCCAGTGCGAACGACGCTGCGTTTTGGCGGCAGGCGAATTCCGGCCGCGGTAAAAAGCGAATGCTTCAGTGTGAACTAGGCATTATTCATACGCTGGCTGCGCCTGCCTGCCTGCCTGCCTGCCTGCCTGCCTGCCTGCCTGCCTGCCTGCCTGCCTGCCTGCCTGCCTCTGCCTGCCTGCCTGCCTGCCTGCCTGCCTGCCTGCCTCTGCCTGCCTGCCTGCCTGCCTGCCTGCCTGCCTGTCTGTCTGTCTGTCTGTCTGTCTGTCTGTCTGTCTGCCTGTCTGTCGCACAGATGGACGTATGGACGGACACACGGGCTGACGCAGAGACGGATGGACGCACGAGCGAATGAATGGACAAACGGAAGCGCGGACAGACTGATGGACGCTTCGCCCCACTCATCATCATTCACTCCGTGGATATGCTGTGATTTTTTTTACATGCGAAGCATCTTGGTAGGGGTTCGGTCCCTCCCTCTTTCCCGTGGCATCCACACCCCTATTGCGTCTGCGCATCCCCTCTCTCTTTGCATCCTCTCCTACGCTCTCTCCACTCTCTCCCGAGTTGGCGGTGAAGGCAACGAAACGTTTCCTCATTAGTAATAACACACGATCACTTCTTAGCCTTGGGGCGTTCTACGCTTCCCTAGAGCCCGTCTGCTTTGGTTAGCACGGGATCACGTTCGACGTCTCAGGCGTGTGCGTTGAGGGACCGGCTGTTTAGCAGTACTATAGTCATGTTCATGGGCAGCATTGGTCACCGGCAGCGTTAGTCAGGTAGCGGTTCTGAATGTTGGTGCACCTGCTTAAGGCGACGTAAACGAGCTTCTGTGGGTGCTGTTCCCCATATCCCCCCTGCTTCGAATACACCGTGGTTCCCTTTAGCAAAAGAGGACGTAATTTTTTGTGTCTCCTGTTTTGGAAGTTATAGCCTGGTCGCGTGAACAATTATTAACACAACAAAACTTCGTCGCCTACAATGAAGCACTTTGAGAAGAACCTTCATTGAGCGATATCGGGTCTTTGACGGAGAGGTGACGTTAAGGAATTAGAAGCAGCAATATGAAGTTAAAAGAAATTTAAGGAGGCCTTAATTATATAAAGCTGCGTAGAAATATTACACAGATTTTTGAAGGTAGAGCGATTTTCGTGTATTCCCTCAAGGAGCAAGTAACGAAGCATACACGTACACCTACTCCCTGAATGTTACCCATATTAGGTCACACAACTGAAATAAAAGACCGTTTTTATGTTCCCATATAGCCTCAAACGTCTTAAATAAGGGACCGTTTTACATACCTCTGCACAATCAGTCTTACAGTCATGAAATTACAGCACATGAAATGCCAGCGCGACTCCATCAATTATAAACAGCGATAAATTTACACAGCCACGACGGAACACGAGTCATACCCCCGATTCTTTTGTCCGCTGTACTCATTGAGTTCTCACTTGTCCGCGAAATATTTAGAAGTGTTTTAATTTCATTAATTTACACCAACTGACTCACGCGTGCATCCTTTCCTCAGTTTGGTTAGTCGAGTAGCCAGGGGGGGGGGGGGGGCACACCATTTTCCCCAATTTTGAAATTTTGCTCGCTATGGCATACAGAGCAACCTGCTCCGCGAGAAAAATTTCTGCCCACACCCCCAAATTAAGTCTATATCTCACGAAATAATACTTGTGGAATTTTTCAAGTATGTGAGATGCTCGCAAAGTTTCGAATTAGAACGTGGCACCTGAAAGCAGCGCACGAGTTCTCAAAATTTCGATACGATTTTGCAGACTCGATTGACACGTGTACCACGGCACGTGAAGCGCTGTCGTCAGGCGTTTGGTTTTCGCGTGGTAGGCAAAAGCCACTGCGCAGTTGTCACCTGATCGGGGTGGTCGCACGCTTTTAGCTGGGACGACTGGGCGGAGCCACTGCGCCGTGACGTCATTCGTCACCGACCGTGTTTGCAAGCATGGAGTAGGTCTACAGCTTTTCCCCATTTATCGCCGGTGAAAGTGCTGCCCGTTCACCCACGACACACTCAGCGCGATATTGACGAACGTGTTGTGAAAAGCTGAAGGTGCATGCTAGCGCAACACTTCTGTAGTTAAGTAAGAGTTGGAACCCAGCTCAGCATCCTTCGGCACATCACCCGATCCCCTACTTTCAGTAAGCTCTCAAAGCACAGAATATTACTCAAGGCTCTACCCAAGCTGTTACTCCAGCTGCGAGCCGACCCACGGATTACTGAGGAATAAACATGTAAAGAAAGTTCAAGTAAACAAGCGGTACGCCTAACGTTAAAGTTTAAGCCATCATCTCTTCATCCTTCCTTAACCTTTGAGCAGAGGTGGCAAGAACATTCTCAAAATGTAAATAAATAACATTACATTCCTTATCGAAATAATGCCACGTGGTCCGCTAATTTACTAGAGCGAAAACAATGCTAGCTAAAATGGAAAGAAAGAGACAGACATGTCGCCATTAAGTGCTCATATGGTGTGGTCATGGACTGCGATATGGCGCGCCAGTGGGTCACCCGCCGGTGCGCAATGTTGGAGGCCATGCTCTGGTACTCAGGGAATTCAGAACTGGGAAAGCCAGAGGCCGGAGGGCAGCGGTTTCATTCCCCTCCTCCTCAATTTACTACACACAGACATACAAGCACACAAACGAACACATGGTTGAACAGGTGGGTGATTACTAATTAGAGAACTCCCCACCCCTCCCCAAGAAATGATTTTTGGCTGTATTCCAGTGGTTTCCTGCACACGTGGGGAATGTCGATACATCTCGGAAGAATTAAACGAGATGGCTAACACAGATGCATCAGACATACTATCCGGGCACTACGCGGCCAAGCTTCCGCCAATATGGAGGAGAAAAATAGAGCGGTGACTCTGAGATAATTACACACAAGAACTTACCCTGGTCTTACCCTGTCGTTAGCAAGATATATGAAGAAAGAGGGGTACAAATCAATTGCAAGAAGTGTAATGGCATCGTTACTCTAGATACTACGCTTTGGCAGTATCCTGTGGCGTTCACCGACTGTGACAAGAAAGGCGGTGACGAATCTTCCCAGAGGAGTTCTGTTTGATAGCGTACAGGTCATCTAGAAGACCCACAAACAATACGGCAGTACCGACGTGGGAGATGCCTTCGTTAACCTAAAGGTCGTTCTTCAGGATTTGAATAAAGTTTTATCATATCATACGCCCCAGCAGTGAATCGTGCTTCTATAACATAAAAAGCTCTACAGCGAAACTTCTGGTTCTGCTGGCCCAGCGCAATGTTTGGAGACACTGTGTGGAATAAAAGTATGAATATGCTTTAGGGGCCTCACATGAGCGGGCCTACCGTTATACATTTGTCAAAGGCTTTTCCCCATCTTTGGAGGGTTATTTTTGTATTATTAGAGAATCAGGTCGCGTAAAGTCACTGTGTGCAGCTGTCGTGTGCGACATTGGGAACTCATATGGAAGCCAGCTGGCTGTTCTGCATCTTTGAGTGTAGCGGCGCAGACAACCGAGCTCTAAATAAATGTAAATATAAATGAAGGACTAAGTTTGGAATCTAATAAGCCTAAAGGTAGGTCACAGGATCTAGTATAACCACCTTTGTCACACGATGGCAAAACAGGAAGGCACACTCGCGTTGTCCTATAATGCCGCGGACAAACAAGAAAGGAGGTGGGCTTATCGGCTTCCAGCATTGTCAGCCATGTGTGCGCTGGTCACCAAAACCAAAGTGCAATAGTAAGCAGCACACGAGGTGATGCTTCCTTTTTCTTTCTTCTTCTTCTCTGTAGGTGGCTCGGCTAGCCTATCTAGTCGCACACTATAACCACGGCTGCAGCATTCGCAGTTGTTCCATTTCGCTCCTGTCCCACTATGCCGTTCTCTTTCCGTGCGCACAAACAAGGCACTTCCAGGCGGCGCAGCACTCTAGTTATAGAATCCTCCTCATACACGAGAAGACAACGGGGCGAGAGTAGGCCTGGAAGCAAACAAGAAAAAAACACGTTGCCGCGGAGTGATGCGTGCCAACCTACATAGCGCGCCGCAGCGGCGATCGTCCCGGTGAACTTGAGACCCCCGGCGGCGCACTGAGTGAGCGTGCGCGCGGCCGGAGGCACGCGGAAATAAGCCACGAGTTCAACCCGCGGCGACGAGGGGGGGAAGCCGTCAAAACAAACGTGTTTCTGCCTCGCGGTCAGTGGCACGCGCACGCTATTTCGAGACGCCGCTCCTCGCCTTCTTCCCAAAGGCGCGCGTCGCATAAGCGCTCGCCAACACGAAAGCGCCGCTTCGACGTCCTGTTACCGATTCGCTTTCCTCTGATCCACTGGCCCACTTTTGGGCTGATGTAACTTCCGCGTCCCGAACGCCGAAGAAAGTGCGGCCCTCGTGCGTAATAAAGAGTGAGCGGCGCCGAGACGCGCGGCAAGGTGTGTGCATCATGAAGGGCGCGTGTGGGTCGCCGCAGAGCGGGAAGGAAGTTGCTCGCTCAGGTGCGGCTTTTTTTTTTATTATTTGCGACGCTTACGAGTGGCGGGGCGTTGTGAGAGTCGGCCTCCATCTCGTCCTCAAGAGCGCGAGCTTACAGGGTGTGTCGTCCGCACGGGTGTTACGCGATGTGGGAGCGAGACGTATCATATGGAGCGAGAGCTGACGAAAATGGGCCGGGTGCTACGTGAAAAAAAAAGTGCACTCGGCGAATGTTCTATAGAACGAATTTCTCACGCATGAGTTGCCGTTGTAGAGGAGACCACGTTGTAGAACCCTGCTTCGTATGTACCTGAGTGTCACCGTTGAAACTTCTTCGTGTAGAAGTAAAGATTGATATACACCGTAGAGCAAGAGAATATTTCATTTCCAAGATTGGGCTGGCAGTGTGGTTTTGGTGGCTTCAGATGACAGCTCGGAGTCCCTTCCCTCGGGCTGCTTGCTCCACCTGCCGGACGGCCCAGAGCTCGTCGTTGCTTGCTTGCTTGCTTGCTTGAAAAACTTCTATTGCTGCTGCAATAGGAGTAAGCTTGAGGACAGTCATTGATCGGAGTAAGATTGAGGAGGCCCAGAAGGGACAACGTCCCTCACAGTCACTAGGTGGGCTCCTCTGATTGATTTGATTGATATGTGGGGTTTAACGTCCCAAAACCACCATGTGATTATGAGAGACGCTGCTGTAGAGGGCTCCGTAAATTTCGACCACCTGGGGTTCTTCAACGTGCACCCAAATCTGAGCACACGGGCCTACAACATTTCCGTCTCCATCGTAAATGCAGCCGCCGCAGCCGGGATTCGATCCCGCAACCTGCGGGTCATCAGTCGAGTACCTTAGCCACTAGACCACCGCGGCGGAGCAGGTGGACTCCGCTGCAGGAGCACATTGGCTACCGCCGCAACTCTGGCTCTATTGACAAGAGCCTTCTGGCTCGCTAGGTCAGAGCACCCGAGCAGGACCACCTCCCAGTCCTCCAGGGTGGGGTGTGGCTTTGGGACAAAGTTTGGGTTGTTTGGCATGCCCACACCATGTGGAAAATCTTCAGCTTCGAGATGGAGGGCCGCCTCCCAGTGGCGGTGTGCCCTGTATAGAACTTTCAATTTATAAGCGATGAAATCTTCGGACTGTTAAAATAATCAGGAGTGCCGTCACAAGATAGCACGGGAAAATTGGTACCATCCCCCAACCCAGATCTTCAATGTCGGATTGAAGAGAAAAGACAAAACACCACAGATGCCAACTAACAACCGAAGGTGCGCACAACGGCAGACGAAAAAAAAAAGGCACGAAAACTCATCTAGGGTAGAAGACATTTCACTCTTGATAACCTTCTTATACTGGCCAATCGAGAGCTCATGCTTTCATGACGTCACGTGAACACACAGCCGGCGTCACAAACTGGGCCGGAAAGACGGGAAAATGGCAGGAGAAAATAACGCGATCTTCATTTGTATAGTCTGGTGTTGTTTAATGACCCTTTTATCCGCTACGGTGGTCATGTGCTTGTAGGGCCCGACTACTGACCCTTGACTAAGCAGTGTGTAGAATTGAATCCCATTTTCGATGGAAGACAAAATGCCAAAGGCATACGTACTCAAATATAGGTGCACGTAAAGGAAGTCCAAATTTCACGAGCTCCTCACTACGGCGTTCATCATAATCGCACCACGTGGTTTCGGTGCGTTGAACCCAAGCAATAATTGCTGTTATTATTAGGCGTCCTCCAAACGCTTTCTCCTCTTCAGCTTACGATATGGCATGATCGCCAAAGGCGGTATTGAAGGCGTTGGTATCTGCCTAGAAGAGACGCACATTTATGTTACCCATAAGAGAGCACGGCTTAGCGTAGATGGGTGGGGGGGGGGCGGATGGGAAAGGGGAGCGAAAGAATTTAGACGAAAGGAAAGGCCACCTTCTCTCGAAATGTGCACCCAACACACCGAGTGCCAAATCAATGTACCTCCTCCTGGTACATTCCTGGTACAGTGCCCGGAGGCACTGGGAATCGAACGCAGTACTAACTGGCGCCAGTATATATTACTTGTCTGAGGGTTCCAGTGGTACCCGTGGCGGTGAATGTTCCAAATAAAGCCCAAGATAACTCTAGCGTTGGTGTTTCCGAAAATCTCTGGTTTTGAAGGTAAGGTCTAAGTAAACAAACCAGTGAAAGGACCTTACAAAGCCCGTCATTCTAGCGCAACAACTGCCACATCGTGTACAGAAACAACTGGCAGCTTTTACAAGGCGGAATCGGGAACGTGCAGACGTATCCTCGCGTTTTTACAAGGTTCAGTTATAACCGTAAAGGCCCTACAACAAAATACAAACTCTCCCGGTGATCCTGTCCCGACAACACAAGCTAATCTGATCTCTGCAGCGTTCGTGCTGCGCGTCCTCTACCAAGGAGGCTTCTAGGTCGTCTCGTGGTCTTGCCCGCTTCGCATCGCCGGGAAGGCCGGACTGTACGAGATATCACGCATTTCTTCGCACTATGTCGAAGGGCCAGCCGCATCCATTGATGCGTAAGCTTTTACAAATCACTGGCATTGACGGCAGATAGAAATATCTCTAGCATCTATCGAAACGCCTGATCCGGCTGCCTGTAGTGTATCTAATACGATAATAAAATCTGACAGACAGTCACGCCAAGGCATCGTTGGCATTGCTTGACATGATTGCCTGTTGGATTTCACTATTAACACGTCTAAAAAAAACGAGCCCTACACTTCTTTTCTCGATTGAGTGAGAATAACGACTTTTTAAGGCACTAAATATTTAGTACATTTGTGAAGGATTGTGACGTGATTTATGTCAAATACGAGGTGTTGGTCCACGAACAATGACGTGCGGATAACGTATTGTTATTTTTTCTGCTTTTCTTTATTGTAACATCATTTGTGATTTTGTCAGCTGCTAGAGAGGATGAAAACTAAACGACACAGAAAGGAGGCTGGCGGAACTAGCATCAGATTCACTTAGGTATCTTCTCTTATGTAAGGGAAGTGTTCAGTGCGACATGCATTCACGCTGTTAATGCGCTCATATCCTTTTTCCTCATGAAATGAGTTCAAACAATACAATCTAAAAAAAATAACATATCTGGAATTGTGTGTCCCAAAACCGCGGTATGATTGCGAGGGAGGCCGTAGTGGAGGGCTCCGGAAATGTTTGACTATCTGGTGTACTTTAGTGCGCCCAGATGTCGCACAGTGCATGGACCCCTAGCATTTGGCCTCCATTTGAAATGCGACCACCGTAGCCGGGATCGAACCCGCGACCTTGGAATCAGCAGCCAAGCACCGTAACCGACACTCCAGCGCGGATGACAAAAGAGATAGATAGATAGATAGATAGATAGATAGATAGATAGATAGATAGATAGATAGATAGATAGATAGATAGATAGATAGATAGATAGATAGATAGATAGATAGATAGATAGATAGATAGATAGATAGATAGATAGATAGATAGATAGATAGATAGATAGATAGATAGATAGATAGATAGATAGATAGATAGATAGATAGATAGATAGCTAGATAGATAGCTAGCTAGATAGACTAGATAGATAGATAGCTAGATAGATAGATAGATAGATAGGAAGACTATAGTGCTGTAACGTTGACTCTAACGGAATGTCTCGTTCATCAACTTCCTCGAAGCCATGCACTTCCTCTGCCTGATCTTGTATGAAAACAGAAGCTAAACAATTTACCACTTATAGTGCAGGTAAAACCTACAGATATACGTGCAACATGTCAATTACTGTCGTTTGACAAACCTGTCACTAGTATTGATAGTACTGAAAGGTCATGCATGAGCACCTGAACGGATACTTGGTCGAGTTCGTAGACTTTCGTCGTGAAATAAATAAACCACTTGAAGGATGAGTATGAGCACTGCCCGTGCTTGTCGTTTCTCGCCCGTCCTTGTTTTTCGCGTTTTTTTGTTTCAAGCATGCCTAAGCCGGTCTTCAATTATCTATCTCTGAGAAAGAAGATATGAAATATCTAAGAAGTTATCTCTCGCCTACACCAGCACGTGTATCTGGCTAACGGGTGATGCTGTCCATTAGCGAGTATTCTCCGATAACTTTTTCGTCTGCAATCTTCTCCGCCGGCCCTACCGTGGTGGTTTAGTGGCTAAGGTACTCGGCTGCTGACCCGCAGGTCGCGGGCTCGAATCCCGGCTGCGGCGGCTGCATTTCCGATGGAGGCGGTAATGTTGTAGGCGCGTGTGCTCAGATTTGGGTGCACGTTAAAAAAACCCAGGTGGTCGAAATTTCTGGAACCCTCCACTACGGCGTCTCTCATAATCATATGGTGATTTTGGGACGTTAAACCCCATATATCAAATCAAATCAATCTTTTCCGCCGTGGAAGTATTATCATTTGACAATCGGCGCTTGGCCGGACTGATTCTGATATCTTATATGTCGGCATGCGGCACCCTCTTTTCAATCTCGAACCAATCGATAAATTTCAGCACTTGACAACAAGTTCTCGAGCATTAACAAACTATAGCCGGCTGTCTACACATGAGGACCGACAAGTACTTCGCGAAGCGAACTTCCCAACTTTTGTAGCACGCCATTGTCCGTGGTGTTGAGACTCCTCACCTACCCTCAAACACATCTCATGGGGAGACAGCCTGAATTGCTTACAGCATAAGTACAGCATAAAAAAACACTTCGGAGGTATGGAATACACTCCAAGCTATAGCTCTGACGTGGAGGTACAACTAGCCCCTCTGGGCCAGGGCTGGCTGGCTGGCAAAAGCAAGTGGAGCCTTGGACCTAAGGCCCCACTTATCTAGCTCCTAACTGCTTCCCTTTTTCTTAATAAGAGTCATCCTAGTTTAAGCTACACTAGCCGAGGTTGAGCACTTTCGCGTGGCTTAAGGCGAGCAGTGCTGCGCAAGCGCGAGGAGCACTGACGTCACATGACGTACAGCTGGCGTGTCAAAGAAGGGCTGGACGCTGCTTGAGTAACGTATCACCAGTGGGCTGGTGCTTGATTCACGTGAGATCACTCGCTTGCTGTTTTATCCGTCCGTCAGGCCCGTGGTTCGCCCGTCCATCCATCCGTCCATCTGTGGTTCGTCCATGGGTGGTGGTGGTGACAACATTTAATAACCATTAAATGGTTACAAAGAAGTGATTGGGTTGGGGCCTTATTGGCCTCCTACCCTCACAGCACTAGGTGGAACCCCTATTCCGGGGCTCCATTGGCAAGCAACGCCACCCGCGCCCGTTGAACCAGAGCCTCTTGGGCTTTCAGGTCTTGACAGCCGAGCAGAGCCGCCTCCCAGTCCTCTCTCGTGGGATTGGGGTTGGGGGGGATAGATGGGTTAGACTGGCACGCCCAGACGATGTGGAAGGTGTCAGCCACCTCACCACAGAACTGGCACGTGCCATCAAAGGATGAATTGAAATGTTTTAGCACCGCCGGGCACAGTACAGTATTGGTAAACAGTTTTAAAAGGAGGCGCTCGTCAGCGCGATGCAGTCCCTTACAAGGGTCTGGATAGCTCCGATGCTCCTCCTTGTAGTAATTGGTAATATCTTTGAATGAAAGGGCCGAATTGTCTGATTGCGAGTAGGCTTCGAAAGACAGGGAGATAGCCCGGGAAGAGAGTGCGCGGCCATCCGTTCATCAGTGGTCGGTCCGTCCATCCGTAGCCCACGCTACCTAGATCCTGCCATAGCCAATAGCCAAACCAAGCCACTGATATTTTCTTTTGTGCCGTACGTCAGGTTAGAGAGCTTAAACGGATACACAATTACCGCCAGGCCTTTGAATGACTTTCATTACCTTACCATTTTTTGTTTTAATCGATTTCTCCCGTACCCATAGTTTCTCGTGAAACCGACGCGAGCGTACGTGCTCAGTGCTCCTCGGAATTCCCAATCTCTTCGAGCCGGCACGTAGCGCGATTGTGTTCGAGACAAGCGTGTGTGTCCTAATTGATAGCTCCCAACTGCTCACGACCTCCAGGCGACCTCTGCAGCCGAGCCCTAGCCGCGTCTTATAGCCCTGAGCGGCGTTGGAGCCCTCGCCGCGCACGCACGAGAGCCGTATTCTGAGAGGACCTTGATTGAGCTGAGGCAAACAAACAGTCCCGAGAATCACCCGCGATCGTCCGCAGCATTCCGAAAAGCCGCGGAGAATGCGTCGCACGCGCTCGCACCGACGAACGCTACTCGACGGCCTACATAGAAAACGGGCCTCTTCTTGGGCGCGCATCGGCTCGTCGAAATCGTCGAGGAAATCAGCCGGCGCCGGCTCGATCTGCTTTCGCGCTTCGCCTTGTGGCGCCGATGCCGGGAACGAAGGTGACCCGGTAAAAGCGCAGGCCGGTGTTGAGCGTCGGGGGTCGTAGGAGAAGGTCCTCGCCGCTTAATTAGAGGAGCGTGACCTATCGTATACACAAAGACAGGCAGAGTCCCCCAGTCAATCCGGACGCGAAAGCCACCTTCTTTTCTTCCAAGTCGATCTATTGAACTTCCCGAGCCGCACTCTCCGAGATCCCTCTGCAGCTAGCGTGCAATTTAGAACGCTTCCAAGATCAGAGGTACTGTGGGCCATCTGCATCTCCCTTGTTTTGTCTCCGGGACCAGCCCACCTTTCGCAAACCAATGATGTCATAATATGACGTCACACGTTATGTGACGTCACAGTGACGTCACGATGAGGTCTCTAAATATTGATGACGTCACGTCGGGATGACGCCTATTGTGACGTGATCACGTGATCAGTGATGACGTGATCACGTGATCAAAGATGACGTGATCACTTGAACGCCGGTCACTTATCGCGTTTGATGAGGCATATTAAACTTTAGCGGTTAGAGCCATTGGTCATTAGGCAATGTTTTTAGCAGCTATTAACTTCTGCCGCGTTTTAGGTGACATGTCAATGTGGCTGCTACGTAACACAGAGCTGCAAAGCTTTCAACTTGCGGGGGGAGGGGGGGACAAAGGCATCTGAAAATCTTTTGTACGATTACACCTGGCCGTATGACTCTGAGGAATGTGTCAATTAAGTCAAATAACCGCGTAATTAGGACTTAAGTAATTAAATGCTTGTTCAAATAAACACGAACATACCCCGCCGCGGTGGTCTAGTGGCTAAGGTACTCGGCTGCTGACCCGCAGGGCGCGGGTTCGAATCCCGGCTGCGGCGGCTGCATTTCCGATGGAGGCGGAAATATTGTAGGCCCGTGTACTCAGATTTGGCTGCACGTTAAAGAACCCCAGGTGGTCTAAATTTCCGGAGCCCTCCACTACGGCGTCTCTCATAATCATATAGTGGTTTTGGGACGTTAAACCCCACATATCAATCAAATAAATACGAACACGAATCTCTCCTTTATCTAAAGAAAACACAGAAAAACCCATCAGACAAACTCACAGGTATACATGACTGCAGCATAGGCTCTAGCAAACTGTATGCTCATACATTACGTGTTAAGTTTCTTTTCACCTTTGCGTCGAAGAAGGGACAAGGTTCAAAACGATTTTTCATCACTGGTACCTCCTCCGATTGATGAGTGGGCAAATATTTGCCAGCGCACGGAAGTGAAGGCGAACTTCACATGACGCAGATAAGTAAACTTATGTTTGACTGTCATCATCGCGTAACACCCAAGGTATGAACACTCAACGTTGAACGGATGTCGAAATAAATTTGGTTTGACTTGATTTGTATGCAGCGTTTCAGTCGGCCTCCATGACTGCAGCTTTGGCTACGCGCAGCTCACGCCGGCCACACTCGGACCTTGGGGTTATATAGGCCGCACGTGGGGCATGTGACTCCTGTGCGCGCGCAGTATTTATAAATAAATTTCTTTCGGTACGACGTGCGCCTAAGGCAGCCCGTTACCCCAATGGAAACAATCTCGCAAACGTACGGCACCGGTGCAAATAATTCTGCCTGCACAAATGAAAGAATGAGAAAACAAATGAACAAACTTTATTTGAAGTCCGGAAGATTTACCTCGCGGTACGACGACAAAGGGCATAAACATTGAGCATGCACTTCCTCGGTTTAACACGCACCGCCCGCTACATTCCTGTTGGGAATGCCACGTCTCCCTGATACGTGAGTGGAGTTCGTGATGTGAAAGTACGAGTAGCTTAATGTCAAAGAAATGCCCGCAGCCATAAATTTACATTTATTGTTCCGAGAAAGTTAAGATACAGCGTACACGGAGATTCAGCATGTATTATCAATTTTTCGGATTGAGCCTATTTTTTTTTCGTTCAGCTATATAGGTAAACGTCGCAAGATCGATCTCGTTTTCATGTGCCGCTCATTTTCGTGTGCGCAAAAAAAAAAGAAAGAAACATATGAGTCCATTGATTTAGGTGCATATTGAGAAAAATATGCCGGTGAAGATGATTTTGGCGCACCTCAATTCATCACATATCATTGTACAGCAGGTATTTCTGGGGAAAAAGAAAAAAAATCAAAACAAGTGACATTGACGGAGGAAAAAAAAACGCCAGGCCTGCGTGGAAGGTGCAGCACAGTCGCAGCGAAATAAGCTGGGAGAGCGGCATTTGTACAGTCGGTTGTGAATTATCTTAACACTACTGATACGAGGTACATATGTAAGGTACCCACTACACCGTAAATCAGAATTTTCGTGAAGTTAGGAAGCATCCACGTAATCATTATTCGCCATTCTACGGAGAAGCGAGGTACCCTCTACGCATCTGCGAGATATCACGTGCACTTCGTTGATGCGGTGGCTGATGACGCTTATAAGTTATGTCTGAGCCCTTTGTAATGGGTTGGAAGCATTCAGTGACCCACTCGTTACGCAATTCACATTGTGTGACCAGCGGTCGTTATTTTAACCTCCTACCCTACATTGCGTACGTTATCGTGAATGAGGGCGAGCATTATTGAGGTCCGAGCATACGAATCATGGGGGCCTTATGGGCTTCCTTGTAAACTATTACAGGTACCCTTGCGAGGTACCCGCTCAGCTAAGAATCATAATTTCTGATATGTAGGGGATTATCCAATGCGCCATCATTCGTCATTCTATAGAAGTGCGAACGCTGCGACACACCTGTACTAAGTGCACCTTGTTGATGCTGTGGCTGATCATGATTAATCATCATGGCTGAGTCTTTCGTAATGCGGTGGAAGCATTCGACAACCCACTAGTTTCTCAATTCGAATCGTGTGACGCCTGGCTGTCATTTTTCTCGTCTAACCCGTTATATCGCATATCTTAACGTCGTACCTTCCGTACACGACGAATGTATAGGGTGTTTTTGCGAAAGAAGTTTCGAGCACGTGCGAAGCTCTATGTTAGGACGCTGAGCAGCCACGGAGAAAGCCCAGACTCAAAACTCCGTTCCATCTTGGATAGTTTGCTCGGATCATTTTTTTTTAGTGCACGCGGTAGCCCTTACGGACACAAGTGGAGGTGACGGTGGCAAACAGCTCACATACGGGTCCAAAAATGACCGTTGTTGTGATCTCACAACAGCTTTCGCTGTAAAAGAGTGCTGTAAATTCTTAGACTTGCGTCAATCCATTGCGTGGGTCGAGCACACATGCACACACGCGCGCATACAAACAGACGCCTGCGCACATTCTTTTTCGAAAAATAAAAAAGAAATGAATGTCCACACTCACTTAGAGGCTAATGTTTCTAAACAAAAACCGTCGTTTATTTCGCGTGTTAGTTCTTTAGAGTCAATCTTATTCCAGCCGAACCTCAAGATAATGTAAAGTGATAATGGGAGATGATTTAGATCCCAACCAAAAGTTTTGAAGAAACTCGACGTTTAGAAACCGACTTGGTTCGTTCCTCAGGGGTGACTGCGGATACTACGTAGCAGCGGCGACTTCAAAGTATTGTTTCCAGGGGGGAAAAAGTGGTAATGTTTCCAGGAAAAAAAGACCTCGACAATCTGCATTTTACTGAGTGAAAGAAAGAAATAATAAGTATACTTTCTGCATAAATTATAGCCTTTATTTAGAGCTTGAAATTTCTTACAAAATATTCCAAAATTTCGTAACCTTCAAGAAACAAAAAAAAACTTGATCTGTGAAGATCGATATGAAGGGAAAAAAAGACAAATAACGTAGTTTCGAAACCAGCAAATGTTAAAATATGTATCGCCACCACATTCAAATGTAAATTTACAGGCTATGTAAATTTCTTATAACGTTAGCTTATATTCACACATTAGGCGTAGCATTAGAATACCCCAGCACGATAATGCGACAGATCATCCTTTTTCACTGGACCTTTATTGCTAGCTGTAGTTTAAATAGCCGAGATATTACCGTTATTCTTGAGCTGCACACTTTACGCTATTAATTCTGCGATGTATATATAAAAGATGAAGTTGCCGGGATAAATATCAGATTGGCTTACTACTGTCTCTATGCTTTAACTAGCAACAGTGTAATGTGCATGCTTTTTTACAGCGAAAGCTGTTATGAGATCACAACTCGGGTCATAGTGGTCCGCCGTCGCCGGTGTCCGTAACCACATCAGTAAGAAGAAAATACCTAGTACCAATGATACAGTGGGGCTCGAACCCGAGTCCACTGCGTGCCTGCCCAGTGTTCCACCACTGAGTCACGCCTGTAGTTGGGATTTGTTCACGCACTTGCCTTAGGCAAACTTGATGTCGGGAAAGGAATTGCGTTATAATGTGTAACAAAGCGTTTTAGAACAACAAAACAGCAACCAGGCATCACACTGTATGATTAGCGTAACAGTGGGTCGACCACTGCTCCAACCCATTACAAAAGCTTGTTCTTGATCACCTATTAGCAGTGGCACATACCCACTTCAGGCGTAATTCGTCATCGTCTCCAGCGCTGCATGAAAAATTGGCACCAAATTCCTTGCATGTGTTTAGCGGATACTATACGCTTATCAGAGGAATGACAAAGGATAGCGAATGCCAGCCTACAACCAAAAAATTAATAATAATGCCGTAGTGGGTACCCAGCAAGTTTGCTTGCAGCAGTTACCCAATGAGTTCAATGCCCTCCTTTGGGTACGAGCCATTTGCACAGGGAAACAACAACAACAACAGTGCTGAGAAAAGGCTATAAAGTGCTGCTCTTCTAGCTTTCACTGTAACTGTGCTGTGCTTTCGGCGCAGGCCTGGCGTTCTTTTTTTGTTAAGGTTAACTCACAGCTGGTATTCAATAATCATTTACAACTAACATATGATGCACTATCTGTAAGTTTGTTATAGGAAGGCAGGCAGATAACTAAGTCAGAACTAGGATGCTTTAGAGAATCACTGTTTACAGGGTGAAAAAAAAGCATACTATTAGGGAACACACCGTATTTCAGTACACATTCTATTTCAACCTATTGACTATATTTGTGAAATACACCTTTGCAACGAGAAATCTTAAAATTTGCTTTCGTAAAGGCACAAACGATGCTCGTTGGCTAGTAACTTCGCTTCATCAGTTCCGTTTGCCATTTTTTTTCTTTCACCAAAGGTTAATAATGGGCAGGACTACTGGCTGTTTGACGTGACCACGGAGACCAGTGCATGTGCCACAAAGTTTTAGGGAAAAAAAGTGCAGGAAAAAGCAATGCAAAGTGTTGCATCCCAGCGATAGCGCAGATCACGACATAGCTCACGTCAAAAAGTTCAAGGGCGCTTGAGCTCCGCCTTCAAGAGTAGAATGCGATAGCGTAACAGGAACAATTTCGTTTCGCCTTCTCAATCAGTGGCCACGCTTCACCTCTCAGGGGAACATCCTCACTTTCACTTACCGCCTCCTTATTATAACTGTATACATGACTATGCTTTAGATGGGTTAGCTATGAACTGTGCTGCCTGCATGACGTCATACATATACTATATCCATGCTTTAATATCTCCGACTTTTCTTCCCTTCACTGCCCCGCCGCGGTGGTCTAGTGGCTAAGGCACTCGGCTGCTGACCCGCAGGGCGCGGGTTCGAATCCCGGCTGCGGCGGCTGCATTTCCGATGGAGGCGGAAATGTTGTAGGCCCGTGTGCTCAGATTTGGGCGCACGTTAAAGAACCCCAGGTGGTCTAAATTTCCGGAGCCCTCCACTACGGCGTCTCTCATAATCATATAGTGGTTTTGGGACGTTAAACCCCACATATCAATCAATCTTCCCTTCCTTCTTACCCCTCCAATCTCTTTCCCGCGCCATTTTTATACCATACTATATACACGGCTATGTACCCAACCATGCTATTACTTACCTTCTCTTTTCCTCATTGCCCTGATCATCAACCTCGTTTCCCTTTTTCCGCTTCCTTGCTATCAGGATGTTGTCCTTGCAGGACAACATCCTTTCCCACGTTCCGTCACTTAACTCAGTCATGTGCTTGATGCTGCCACTTTATACCCGCAAACTTCCTAGTCTCATCTGACCACCTAACTTTCTGTCTCCCCCTCACCAGCTTGCCTTCTCTGAGAATCCATTCAGTTACCCTTAATGACCAGCGGTTATCCCGCCTACGCTCTACGTACCCGGCCCATGTCCATTTCTTCTCCTTGATATATAAACTATGGTATCCTTAACCTTGCTATCTATCATATGCATGGACATGCATGGCTATGCAATACATTATTTCGCCTACATGACGTCAACAGACGACATGAGACAGCCGGGGCTCTGAAGTTCACCGTACTCAATATACAGGTTGATCGATGCACATGAATAATTGATCGAGTCTTGACTGTGAATATTGCAACTATACTCGGCAAAAACACATCTTCACATCGAAGCGATGGCTACGTAGGTGGGCCTTCCACACGTTCGTGTTGCTACGCAATTAGTACGACAGCTTGAGGCTGATTTCAGTCTTGCTCGTTCACATCATTAATGTGTTCAGAAAGTTATATACTGCAATGAGAGTGCAAGAAAGATTTAGATGACTCAGCGGGCATTTTATTGTGATATTACGAGTGTATTTTTCTTGAATAACTAAACAGTGCGTTAATGGCCGTACACTTACCTACTACGTCGTGGGTACCACGTTGACTTCGGAACACAGGCGTACTGAAAAGGTTATTCTTTCTAAGAAATGAAAAGTAGAGGAACAAATATTTGGAAAGGGAACAATAAGTGTATTTTATCTACAACTCCGCACAACTTTTTGAGACTCGTAATAAGTGAAACGGCATTTATGGAGCCAAGCAAATGAGAAAAATTATCAGCAACCCTTTGTCTTGGCGCGGTAGCACTCGTGCACGTCGATACAGTATCTTCCACAGTGTTAAGAAGAAAAATTGTCGTCGAGTATAGCACATCACACGAGACGCAATTTGAGACGACCTCAATTCAATCACCTCATCTTCTTTAACGCTTATGTACACATATCTCGAAGCGCTGGCCATTTCGCATTCCATCTCGAAAGAATGCGGCCGCAGCCGCCGGCAATCAAACCCATGACCTCGCATCCAGCAGCAGTGAACGGCGTGGTGACCGAAGCAAACGTATTTAAGTGTCAAGTAAGCAAGCAAGCTGTCTCTTTTCACACGCTTTTAAGCCATGTATGTATTCGTGTCGCAACGTATAGTGCCGTAATGCATCCGTGCCGCTATATAACGGCGCTCTCCTATAAACGCTGAGGTTCTCAAATGTGCACTGCGAGCCTTCGTGGTCGGCTATTCGAAAGAATTATAGCCCCCCTAATAGACAGCTACCACGCTTCGGTGTGCGAGTTGTGACTGCTTCGTATCTGCAGAGTAAAAAAAAAAAAGTGGATCACTTTCTCGTCAACAACCACCCATGCGCCCTCGTGGCGGGCGGTTTGAGCCGGCACTTTGGCGGACGGGTGAAATTCGGGTCTTCTCGTCGCCATGACCCCGATCACGGTGGCGGGCCGATCTACTCGGCCAAGCGAGCGCGCTGCGCCGATGTTCAGTGGCTCGTTAGGCACTGGCGCAATGTGCGAGGACCCGTTGATCGCGTGGAGAAGAGCTGCGTATATACTACGGCGAGCATTATGGACGCTCCTGGGGCACCGTATCGACGACCTTCGCGAGGCGACAACTCCGCGAGGATGGAGGGATGTAGATAGCGAAAGCCGTGCCACACAAGCCGGCTACATATATATGTAGGATGTGCGGGTAACGCCAGGGTCGAGACTGCTGTAGATCAGTGGGACGCCGCGTCCCAACTTGGCACCGCCGCGCCGCAGGCGAAGACCGAGCACTATATGCGCATTCGTTTTCGGTTCTAACCCGAAGCTGAAGTAGGATTAAACACTGGGTGGAGATGCCTTGCAGTCGCTGAGCAGCAGGTAATACAGGAGCCAGTGAACACTGTTGACGTACGAGCCTGACTGCAAAGACATGAGCTGCAGAAGAAGAAAAACGCTGTTGCTTGGTGTGACACTAAGCTTCTGACCGAATTCAAGGCGTATTGCCTGCTATGTGTCCTACAAGGCGATAGTGGCGACGAAAAAACAATTTGACATGCTCTGTGTGACTGTCCGCAATACACCACACACAGGTGATCTCTTTTTCATGCTTTTAACAAGTTAGACGACCAGCCTCTATCGGAAGAAAGACTATTGCGCCATAGTCCAGACCTAACATCGCAAAAGAAGGCATGACAAGCACTCTTAGCCTTCCTGCTATCTAAACTGGCCGCCCCGCCACGGTGGTCTAGTGGCTAAGGTACTCGGCTGCTGACCTGCAGGTCGCGGGTTCGAATCCTGACTGCGGCGGCTGCATTTCTGATGGAGGTGGAAATGTTGTAGGCCCGTGTGCTCAGATTTGGGTGCACGTTAAAGAACCCCAGGTGGTCGAAATTTCCGAAGCCCTCTACTACGGCGTCTCTCATAATCATATGGTGGTTTCGGGACGTTAAACCCCACAAATCAATCAATTATCTAAACTGGCCAACCGGTCTTTGGGTGCAACACTTTCATTGTGTGTGCATGCCTGTGGTTGTGATTTTGCTCGTATTAAATGCGAATGAATTTCGTAGTCGGGCTATGTCAGGCATCCGTCGTTGTCCTCAGCGGTGTCCCCGCGCCGGCAGGTGTTATCTCTCCGCTCTCACTTTCTCTCCCATAACAGCATCTGCGCTCTTTCCTGCCTCCCTAGTTTTCCTTCAAGTTTGTGCAGCAATTCAATTTTTCTGCGGGCGCGCGTGCTTCTCCTCGCCCCTAGCAACTGGAGCATGTGGTGGGAGAGAGTGTTGGAGAGGATAGGTGCAGTGCTTCGCCCCACCTCTCACCATTCGCTCTCTCACCTATCTGCGCCCCACTTTCCCGTTTGCTCGCGCCTCATTCTCGACCGTTCGCTGGCTGGGTGCCTTTTAATAACATGTGTGATCGGGACGCTGTTGCGAAACGCCTACGCCGAACCGAGAACGCTGTTTTTTTTTTGTTCAGTTTTAACCGTGCACGCATGCTGCTAGAGCTGGAAACGCATACCGCGTTTCCCGCGACAGAAAAAGAATTGGCAGCATATCCACGGAGTGAATGATGGAGAGTGAGAATGATGACGTGTCGGAAGTGGTCGGTGTCATATGTTTTCGGCACTTTTTTTTGGAAAAAAAATGGCAGATCCCACGTACAGTGGGAATTGATGATATGCGAAGCACGAATAAGAAATGTTGTTATGTCACTTTAAAATCAGCACAACGTTACGAGGTTGAGGTGAATGACGCCGTACATCACTTCCCTGTCATGATTATCATGTTTGGATGCGTCGCCTACCATTGTTTTCTAATGACGTCACGGTGTAACAAATTTAGTATGTGTGGAGCTAGCCAAATAGACGCGAGCACGCTATGAGCGTCGTATGTTGTCATGTTCTTACATAACACGCATGTCAGGATTGTCATGTTTGCACCAGTCATATATTCCGTCATCCATTGACGCCACACGTAACACCAAATTTTGTATATGTGCAGCTATCAAAACGGCCACGAGCGCATCATGAAGGTCCCAATATACTCCAATGTAGCGGTACGCACACGCACGCTCGGCACAGCGATGCTACGTTAGCTAAACGCGGTCACTCTATAGTCTGGTGCCAGGCACGCCCAGCGTCCGTCGGCGCGGCCCGATGGCAACTGGCACGAAGTGCGACAAGCTGCATTTCCCGCCGATGCGTTACCCAGGCAACACTGCCTCCCCCTCTTTTCGTGACATAGGTACGCTGGACGCACTGAAACGCACGTGTCGTGGCATTTGATTGGATTGTGGCGCTATAGCGAAAACAGTTACTTTCTTCTGCCAATGAGGCACCAAGAACGCCCGGGCTCGAGCCTATTATTGGCATAAGAGCAATTTTTGTGTATTTTTAAAATATTTTTGTCTACAAATTGTACGGCTCTTGCGAAATCTTGGCTGTCGTTCACAAACCAAAGCAGCCAATTTATAGTTAAAGAAACAATATATAACTAAGTGCTACAGCGTGGTTTCGTTTTGTTTTAGATGCGGAAGCATCTTATACTCGCGCCTTGTAGTGCGCCGTCCGCGCCGTCCGTGCCGTCCGCACCGCCTTAGTTGAGCTAATTCATTACGTCTGATACAATAATCACTCGTTCTCTGCTACTGCAATATTCACGCGTTCATCAAGTATAAGGTTATTTGTTGCACTTCAAAAGCATACATGTGTCCGAGTTAAAACGGTCAAAGTTTCACATTAAATGCACCAGGAAGGTAAAGTATTGGTACGGAAACCAGTAACACAAACATGAGCTTGTACGGTAAAGTTATCTATTTAAAACCTACGCGAGCGTCGGTGCACACTGAACCATGCCTGTGTATTCAGGCATGTGTCGGTGCACACTGAACCATGCCTGTGTATTCAGGCATGTTATCGGGACGGCTTTAAGCTCTCCCATAGTAGAGTACTCTGTGCTCTAAATCGTTACCCCCTTTTTCTAACCCCCCCCCCCCCCCGTGTCTAACTCTGTTACCAGCCACTAAACTGTTTTAGCGGGACGGCTCAGTGCTCTCCCATAGTTGAGTACGAAGTACTCAAAATCGTTCAACATATTAGATGCGGAAGCATCTTATACTCGCGCCTTGTAGTGCGCCGTCCGCACCGCTTCTCGAACATTCGACAGCTGACGCGCGCGCATGCGCCGTCGCGCCGTCGCCCACCATCTGTGCCGCCCGCGCTTCTCCTTCGAGAACATTCGACAGCTGACAGCGCATGCGCCGTCGCGCCGTCGCCATCTGTGCCGCGCGCGCGCTTCTCCTTCGAGAACATTCGACAGCTGACAGCGCATGCACCGTCGCGCTGTATATATACTCAAGGTCGGCGCTCGCTCGCTCAGTTGCCGCTCGTCCGTTGGTTCGTCGCAATAAATAAAACACCGCCCTTTCGCATACGTGCCGTACGTGTTCACTCATTTAACACCCCATTTCACAACCACGTTAACCAATTTAGCCATCGACCCAAGTAAGTCGCAATTTAACACCCGTTAACCAATTACATGCTTCCGCATCCTCCTCAGTGTTCCCCCGAGGGAAGCTGCGGGCAATTTTTTTGTTCTTAGAACAGAATAAACTATGTTGTATATAATCATTGCGAGACTTGACACACATGGTTCTTGACCACGCAAACATTGTCTACCTGAAATAGTTATTCTAAATACAAAGTGGCAGAACTCCCTTTTTTTATCACTACTCGGTTTTCAAATTGCACATTGTCACTGTTCATCATTCATCCCGCCTTCTTACGCCAGTTGTACACTCAAGACTAGGATTCCACCACATCATTTTCATGTAAATTTCAGTCAATATTCGGGTTTCACAAGCCGGGTGCACAGCACGGATTAAACGTGTCATGCCGGTTATCCCACTGCGAAGTGAGGCGTTTATCATCCGTACGTGTTAATACAGTCACATCAACTACATTGATCACCGTGTTGCGCCGAGCTACAAGACTATTTGCTTCGACCAAACCTATCAGAAAATAAAGTGTAATAATAAAACGAACAAAAAGAGCACAGGTGGCTACTCGAGTGGTGCTAAGATGTTTTAAACTTTACCGGTTAGATGACCGCTTATTTTTGGTCGTCAATCTAACCATATCCGGTTGTCGTTTAGCCTAGTGGAACACTGGGTATTCCGTGTATATTGCGGCACTTGCCTATATAGAACTTGTCCCGTAACACGAACGATGTACCATGAAGCGACCGCAAACGCTGCGCGTTTGGGGATGCATGCCGCATATTCAGACGGCAGTTTCTTTTTTTTTGCAGTTCTTAGAACAAGCAAAAAAAAACATCACAGCATATCCACGGAGTGAATCATGAGTGGGGCGAAGCGTCCATCAGCCCGTCCATGCTTCCGTACATCCAGTCGTTCTTGCTTCCGTCCATCTGCGCGACCATCCATGCGTCCGTCCATCCGTCTGTCCGTTCGTTCATGCGTCCATCCGTCCGTACGTCCGCGCATCTATCTATCCGTCCATCCGTCTTCTAGTCTGCCTGTTCGCCCTTCCGTGCGTCCATATAGTGAACACTCCAAGTACCACCATCTCGCATCCCCTGTGGTACATACCGGCTCTAGAGCAGGTATGTGCCACCAGTGGTTACGTACAACATCGGAGAATGTACAGACCCACGCCTTGAGGAGATTCGCCTCTAATACCACAGTGCCTTCCCGTTGACGTTTTACCGGCTGACATCGCAACTAAACAGAAAAATTGGCAGCTCCCGCATGCAGTGAGGATCGATGATATGCGAAGCACGAATGAGAAATGTTGATATCTCACTTAAAAATCAGCACAACGTTACGACGTGGAGGTAAATGACGCCATACATGACTTTCGTGTCATGGTTATCATGTTTAGATGTGTTGTTTACCTTCGTCATTTATTCACGTCACGTGATTCCAAATTTAGTATATGTGGCTAGCGAAACTGCAGCGAGCACGCTATGAGCGTCGTATGTTATGTTCTTAGATGACACGCGTGTCAGGATTATCATATTTGCTCTGGTCATATATTTCGTCCTCCATATATTTCGTAACACCAAATTTGGTGTATGTTGAGCTAGCAAAACGGCCGCGAGTCCATCATGAAGAGCCCAATATACTTCAATGTAGCGTTGACGTGCGCGCACGCTGGGCACAGCGACGCTACGTTCGCAAAACGTGTGCACTCTATAGTCTCACGCCAGGCGCGAACAGCGTCAGTCGGCGCGGCCCGATAGCAACCGGCGCGAAATGCGACATGCTGCATTTTGCGCCTATGGCTTATCCAGACAACACTGCATCTCCCTCTTTTCGTCACGGTGGGACGCCGGAAGCGCTAAAACGCGCATGCGTCAAAGCAACGCAGAGCGGTGCACGCCTACGAGTATATGGCAGGACCGTCGCCTGGCGTGGCATCGCCGGCGTGACGCGATGAAATGACCGCCGACTAGCCCG
Source organism: Rhipicephalus annulatus (assembly GCA_013436015.1). Lineage (NCBI taxonomy): Eukaryota > Metazoa > Arthropoda > Arachnida > Ixodida > Ixodidae > Rhipicephalus > Rhipicephalus annulatus. Next base: position 123,080 of record WOVY01002697.1, on the reverse strand, counting down.
CGCACCGCGTCACGTCGAAACGTATTGGCACCTTGACTGTGACATGTAGTCATGTTCTCACATGACACGCATCTCATGATTATCATGTTTACACAAGTATCATACCTTTGTCATCCATTGGCGTCACGTAATACCAAATTTGGCATATGTGAAGCTAGCGAAACGGCCGCCAGCGCATCATGAGCGTGTCATGTAGTCATGTTGTTACATGGCACGCGTATCATCATTATCATGTTTGCATTAGTCACATACCTTCGTCATTCTTTCACGTACCATAAATACCAAATTTGGTATATGGGATGCTAGCAAAACGGCCGCGAGCGCACCATGAGCGTGGCATGTAGTCATGTTGTTACATGACACGCATGTCATGATTTTCATGTTAAGGTCTGTCGCTTGTGTTCGCCATGCAATCATGTCATACCATACCAGTTTTGCAACATGCCGTGTGAACGAAACCACCGCAAGAGCTGCAGGACAATGAAATGCAAATCATGACACTCATGACATACATATCATGATTTTCGTGTTATGATGATGATTAGTGGAGTTTATTGGCGCAAGGGTCAGATGTGGCCAAAGAGTGCCAGAATTTTCATGTTATGACCAGTAAAATATGTTCTTCATGCAGTCATGTTATGTCATACCAAGTTTTCTATTGATATCATTATTGAAGCTGGCAGGAGAGCGAAAAGTCGCATTCGGATAGATAGATAGATAGATAGATAGATAGATAGATAGATAGATAGATAGATAGATAGATAGATAGATAGATAGATAGATAGATAGATAGATAGATAGATAGATAGATAGATAGATAGATACGCTCAAAGTCGCCGAAGTTCGCTAAAAATGCTTCACATTATGCTTCTTCATAATGCTTCTTGCGTTAAAATTACTGATATGCCTGTTCTTGCCGTTCCTGGGTAGACAAACTGTCAATAAATAGCCTGTGGCACATACCCGCATACCTGTGGCGCATACCCGCCATTGGTGTATAGGTATGTGCCGAACGTGTCCGGCGGAAAGGATTTGACGACGTACGCGACGGCACTGTCACATTAATCGCCTCAATGCCAGCGAGACATAATCGACAAACCATCTTACCCTCCCATGCTAATTTTGCTTCACTCCAAGTTAAGGGGGTGATCACGTAAATAGATAGATAGATAGATAGATAGATAGATAGATAGATAGATAGATAGATAGATAGATAGATAGATAGATAGATAGATAGATAGATAGATAGATAGATAGATAGATAGATAGATAGATAGATAGATAGATAGATAGATAGATAGATAGATAGATAGATAGATAGATAGATACGCTCAATGTCGCCGAAGTCCGCTAAGAAATGCTTCGCATTTAAAAGCCCACACCTAAAACATGCCTAATTGTTCGACAACGCCACTCATCCTGTGCCCTCCGCGCTGTCGACACGCTCCAGAAAAGAGGAAAGCGCTGGTTGCCAGTCTGATCCACTGACCTCCATTGCTCCGGACCTCCTCGCTCGATGTAACTGCCTATAGCTAAGTTTTCTTAGTAATACCACCCTTATGCTAGAGGTGCTAAATTTTTGCTAGTACCACAAACTGTGGCTAGACTATGCAATTCTTCTCTGGCTTCGATTGATTCCCCCATTGCGCACGTGTCACGTGGTTTTGTCGGCAACATATAACGCGACCAGGTACGTGAGGTTACGCATTTCAGTCACGTCACTACTTGTTACGTGACGCTACGTGATTTTAGCCACGAGACTAATCTTTGCGCGACCTTAGCTGTGTGACTAGTTGTCATGTGATGCGCACAATCTTAGTGACGTGGCAAGTAGTACGTGATGTTACGTCAGTTTTAGTCATATCAATAGCTGTTACGTGGTTTATGGTGAAAACACGTTCCGTAACCAGCCGTTACGTGAGGTGACGTGATTTTAGTCGCATTTTTATTTGTTACGTGGTTTAAGGCGGGAACATGTCACGTAACCAGCCGTTATGTGAGTTGACGAGAGTTTAGTCATATCCCGACTTGTTACGTGGTTTATGGCGGAAACATGTCATGTAACCAGTCATTCCGTGAGGTGACGTGATTTTAGTCACATCCCCATTTGTTTCGGGGTTTAAGGCGGGAACATGTCACGTAACCAGCCGTTACGGAAGGTGACGTAATTATAGTCACATCCTGAATCGTTACGTGGTTTATGGCTAAAACATGTTACGTAACCAGCCGGTACGGGAGGTGACGTGATTTTAGTCGCATTTCTATTTGTTATGTGGTTTAAGGCGGGAACATGTCACGTAAGCAATCATTGCGTGAGGTGACGTGATTTTAGTCACATCCCGACTTGTTACGTGGTTTATGGCAGAAACATGTCATGTAACCAGTCGTTGCGTGGAGTTGACGTGATTTTAGTCACATCCCTGGTTGGTATGTGGTTTGTGGCAGCAACATGTCACATAACCAGCCGTTACGTGAGGTGACGTGATTTTAGTCACAACCCTACTTGTTACGTGGTTTATGGCGGAAATATGTCATGTAACCAGCCGTTACGTGAGGTGACATAATTTTAGTCACATCCCGAATTGTTACGTGGTTTATGGCGGAAATATGTCATGTAACCAGCCGTTACGTGAGGTGACATAATTTTAGTCACATCCCGAATCGTTACGTAGTTTATGGCAGAAACATGTCACGTAACCAGCCCTTACGTAAAGTGACGTGATTTTAGTCTCACCCGTACTTGTTACGCGGTATATGTCGGAACCATATCACGTGACAAGTTGTTACGTAATTTCAATAACGAGACTCGCTGTTATAGGGTGTTACGTTATTTCAGCGACGTGACTATAGTTACGTGGAGTCACATGATTGTAACCGCGTGACTAGATATTGCGTGATGTTACGTGGTTTCAGTCACGTCAGTTGTATTTAGGTTGGTCTCGTTTGGCACGCCGTTCAGCGCCTGCAGCTCCTGCAGGAATCGCACGCAACCTCATGGAGCAACGGAAGCGGGGAGATGTATATCACATCGAAGATCGTGCGGCCGATGCAGTTTGTTTTGCTCGAACGAAGGTTTTTCTTCCGCGACCAGACAAACATGCCTGTGACGACTGTACGGTGCAGAAACCCTGAAGATGCTCATCAGGTTCGAGAACAAAGATAAAAATAAGAACGAAAATAAACTAGACGCCTAAGCAACACCATAAAAAGAAACGCCAGGTTTGCGCGGCAGGCGCGGCGCAGTCACAGCGAAAGCTAGAAGAGCGGCCTTTCAGGGCCTTTTCAAAACACTCACTGGGTAACTACAGAAAGCGCAGTTGCTTGATACCCACTAGTACATTAATAGTAAATTTTTGGGGGTATTAGGCCGGCATTTTCTGATATTTTTCTTCATTCTTCTGCGAAGCGTGGTATCCACCAAACAATTGCAAAGAATTTTGTGCCAATTGTTCATGCAATGGCTGACAACGGTGAGGAATTATGGTTTAAGTGTAACACAGTTGATAGGTGATCAAGAACAAGCTTTTGTAATTGGTTGGGGCATTGGGCGATCCACTCGTTATGCTATTTGCATTGTGTGAAAATTGGTTGTGCCTTTGCTGTTTTAAAACGCTTTATAGCTCGTATTGACGCATTTGCTTTTCCGACATCAAGCCTGTCTATAGGGCAAGTTTGCAAACAAGTCACGAGCACCGGCGTAGCTAGCTCAGCGGTAGAATACTGGGCTTGCACTCAGTGAACTGGAATCCGCGTGCTTCGTTCATAAAAGATTGATTGATTTATATGTGGGGTTTAACATCCCAATTCCACTATATGAATATGAGAGACGCCGTAGTGGAGGGCTCCGAAAATTTACACTGGGATTCTTTAACGTGCACCCAAATCCGAGCACACGGGCCTACAGCATTTTCACCTCCATCAAAAATGCAGCCGCCGCAGCCGGAATTCGATCCCGCGACTTGCGGGTTAGCAGCCGAGTACCTTAGCCACTACACCACCGCGGCAGGGCCATTCATAAAAGACATGTATGTTCCCAGAACGAGGGGGGAGAAAAGGCGGGGGAGCTAAGAAAAATGCAGCTCTAAGGAACTTTCACAAGTGTTCTGACAGCCCATTCCCCTGCTCTACTACGCCTCTGATTACCATTGCTTTCATGAGGTCCCTGTGGCTTTTACCAGTTATCAGCTTTGGTAGAAAGTTAGTAAATACAAATATTGCGATCAAGTTCTGGGGTTGCACGCGCCAGGAGCAGATAAAAAGATACAGAAAGCAGAGAAATGGGAATCTGGTAGGTTTCTCTCAGCACCGAGAGAATATAATCCAGAAATAGAGGGTATGATATATGGAGATAGAAGACCGACCTCCGAATTAAATATTTGCCATCAGTACTTTTGTCACGCGCAATGGCATTTAAGTAACCGAGCTCTCCATTAGAGTGAAGCTCTTGCGTCCGGCAGATTAAACCACGACCTTACAGCCTAGCTTTTCAGCCACTGAGCCAGCGCAGCCATTGTAAAATTGCATTTGTTCCACCACCCAACACAAAGTTGAATTATGATGCCCTGTTTTTCAATAGCGTCCTCCATGGTGGATCAGTGGTTAGGACGCTCGGTCCGCTGACCTGAAGGTCGTGGGGGCGATCCCTGCCATGTGAATCCCTGCCAGGCATGTCCGGTAAACCGACATTATGCTGACGCCGTTGTGGATGCCGGCGTACCGGATAGACGGAAACTTTCTAAGATCGTCAAATTCATTACCAAAATGTGATACCTCTACATGTTTAGGTGTGTATGTGCGAGCTCTTACGACCCTTCTGACCCCTCGAGCAGGTACAGTTACGCTCAGCGCGTGCAGATCAGCGTGCCGATAAGCCCACCCGCCTTGCTCAAGCCTTGCATCGCTGGTCCCGATATACGTGGCGCCTGTTTACGAGATCTTCGCCGGTCCTCCTGGGTCGGAGAGAAATTATCAAAGCCCAGCGGACTCTGTCGACGTCCTTTTATCCGAAACAGATTGTTGGTTTTCTCACGCAGGCAAGAAAGCTGTGGGGAGGCAGCGCAGCTATTTCGAGGATACTTTGGAGATTACAGCTGGGGGCATTTTGAGGCATGAAGCTAGCCAGACCTCAAAAGCTCCCATCCCTCCCCCTTTTTAACCGCTGTTGATAGTGCTCACGACCAGAGAAAACAACGCTTTCAATAGAATCGCTTCACAAGTCAGCGACGTTCCCTTTATCTGCTGGGTTAATAAGAACACATTATGGTATAACTGTTGAGAACAGGATAAAATCATTCCAGAGTGGACACCAAAGATCTTTAGTATATAATAATAGAAAGGAAGTCATTCACAACTCGACGCTGGCATTGCAAGAGCTCCTTGTGTCCAATTCTCCGTAGTAATGATGACCTGGTAAGAAGAGGTGCACTGAATCACCCGCACGTGAAAACCTGCTCCTGGTCAAACAGGTACACGCTCTTTTTCCGACAAAAACATTTAAGCATGTTTTGAATGGACTTATAAGGAACCTTCGAAGGCAGCGTTGGAGTAAGTCACAATAGGTTTCCATATATGACCCGGTGGCGGAAAAGGAAGTCCAGTCGGTGTAGCGGGGATAAAAAGCCAGAATGCGGTTGTGCACGTTGAGGGAAGTACAGAAAATAAATCAGTTATTATTGCGGTCAAAACGCAAGTTTATTTGCGCATGGCTCATATGAACATTTGGACAAATATCTGGAAGAAAGCGCAGTTGGTAATGGGGGCTCCTAAGGTACGCAGACCGGGGTTGCCCTCGCGTACTCGTTACTTACGCCTCCGGTAAGAGATACACATCTTGCGTGAATAAGCCAGTGAAACGCTTAAGATAAAATCGCATATTGGCAAACAGGCTTGAGATGAATTCTACGACAGCAATGTCATAATCGAACTGATCAATCTTGATGTAAAGACTATAGCTGTCTTCAATTAGCCACAGTGGATTACGGTTATAGAGGACGTCTTGATTACAGCCGGCCTTAGAATAGGCAGGCGGCCAGTGAGATCACAGCCTAGGTATACATATACTAGAACACTCTGCACCAGAATTAGGGGGTACTGGCTGGATTGACATTAGCTGACACAAAGTCAGTGTGGTATACGACAAGGAAAGACCTGCGTTCGTTGTATTCATCGCACTGTATAGGTGATGAAGCGCAGTTTAGCGGGAATAAAAGGGGCAAGAGTGAAACGACACTCGCGAATAACTGTTGAATGTGTATATCGAGTGTCTAGTCGTTCCCGTACCTTTTGTTTCCATTAAAGCGTGATTTTCACCTGTACGGTATGACGATCGATCCCCAACCCGCCCAGTTTTCGACATTACTGTCCATCGTATTGTCGCTTTTGTATTATTTTTTTCATCTTGTTGTTTCAAGAGCTGAAAGGCCGAAATATATACTGTTCAGATGATAACAGTGGCCAAATGGTACACACATTTAAGTGTTTTAAGCTTATTCGCATCGTTACCTGAAAGCAGTTGGCGGATAACACTCCATCTTCTTCCAACTAATGAGGCAGAGTGTCTACGTGAGACCAAGAGCAATGCGATTCGAAAAGTGGTTATCGCTTCCTGCACAGGCACGCCCGCTATCTCCATTGAAGGAGAGAAAGGGGAGCAAAGTTTCAACGCAGCCCCCTGCCCCCCTCCCCTCATCCACACCCCTCTTATTGGTCGAGACCGAAGAAACCAAGCTTTGGAATGAATGCAAAAATCAAGATGGACCGATTACATGCTTCTCACAATGACTTTCTTTTGGTCCCTAGCTTTCCGAGGAGAACCGTGGGAAGCAAAAAAAACTTTTGTAAGTCCCCTGCTGCCGTTATCAACAAAAACCCTAATGGCCACAACCCTGCATTTTAGACAATGAAGGTACCCCCCCCCCCCCTCTCCCGCCATGATCATTGCGCCTCCCTGCTTCCCTCATGCGCTCGCCTATGACTGCCTGTAAAAACTTTCATGCCTGCTACACCTTAACTTTCGCGGGTGCAGTATATGGTCCAGAGGAAGGCACCTGGACAGAAGTGTGCCATGGACACATGACATGTCACATCTGGAGTTTTACGTGTCAGAGTCACGATGTGATTACGAGGCACGACATATGTCATGGAAGACGCGTGCTGTGTTGCAGCATCTTTATGCGAGCCGCCTTCCAGTTACACGTCCGACGATGCACCGTCGGGATGAGTGCATTCTACATGCGACTTGCCCAAATGCTTGCCTGACAGCAAATGAATCCCGTGGTCGTGTTGTCTGTACGGGCCGGACTTCGTCACGGCCTTGCGGCCCTGCGGCACGGGCGAGTCGCCCAGCAACGCTCGATATTTTAAAAGGTGAAACTTGAGAAACCGCAAGAGGCCGTCACATCCGCCCACCCTTCTAGTGCATGATCCATAAATTGAGCATCAGCACCCCCCCCCCCCCCCGTAGCCGCTAACCGCTTCGTGCTGAACTCACCAATCTTTCAACGTTCGTATGTGGACCATCGAAGGACATCACAGGCACAAAGACGCATGCACGCGCGCAGACAGACATGCGAACCAGGGTGGTGTAGCCGCAGCAAGAGCCAATCGGTTGGCCCCGCAGCCAGTGGACACGAAGTGGGTTAATCAACGATGTCAAGAACGCGTGGCATACAAGGGAGAGCCGAGACGGATACCATGTCACATCAGTGTTCGCACCAGCACGGAGAGAAAGAAGGACCGACATCGCAACAAGCAAAAGAAAAAGAAACCAGACCCCCACAAACACGCTCAAGGACGGCAAAGTTCATGTATGAAACTAAAAAGCCCTTTCCCCACATTCGGACTGCCGCGAGGCACCTGAACATTGGGCGCCCCTGGCTTCGTTTAGGCCTATCGGCCCACACATTCTTACCCTCTACCCCTCGCAGCCCAGCACGGCGTCGCGAAGACAAGAGCAAAACGAGAACATGTTGAGACATTCCTCAAGTGGCAGGCACGCTCGGCTGCCCAAGGACGCGACGTGCCGCTCGGCCACTGGGCCTGTGGTTCGCCAGTGGCGCCCGACTGTCGAGCGAGGGTCACGTACGCGCGCTTTCGGCTGTCCGCGCCTGTGGCTCGAAGGCTGGCATTACCTAACCTGACCGAACAACGACGCGCGCGTCCCTAACCCCGTTCTCCGCGACCTCTCCCTTCTTGGCGGCGAGTGCGCCCCGTCGAAATGGAGCGACTGTACGATGTTTTCCACACGCCCAAGGCAGCTAAGTGTGGCACTGCAACTAACGACGACGCTGTATAGGCGTATATGGGCCACAAAATTCGAATTGGAGATGACGACGACTAACAGAAAACACGAGATGGCTGCGCCTGTTTTGGTTCGAGCCTGAAAACATTTCTTGTGAAATATATAATTGGTCGACTTCCAAAATTGGTTGTCTGTCTGCGTGTTTCCACAGACGGAACTTGGAGCAATCCTTTCAGAAAGAACAGAGGTTGGTGAGGAAGTAGCTTAGAAAAATCAAGGATGAGCTGAGAGCTGAGAAGTCTCAAATGTGCATGTACTCAAGCTGGTAAGCATAGAGGAACGACTTGTGCATTGCAAAGTAGTGAGGGTGGAGGGAACGAAAACGACTCGTTCTCGCTCGTGCTATTATGGACCACTGTTTGTGGCGATACCTGGTTCTGGTTCTGCCTAATATGGATACCGCAAATGTGAACAAATACGAACTTTCCAAATTTGTGCTATTCTATTTGGGGGCGATTTCTTCTTCTAGAGGCTACTTTATGTTCAAAACTTTAAATGGTCTCGCTCTTTCTGTGCGTATTCTAGAGGTAGGTGGTGATGCGTGACCCCTGAATGCATTCAAAATATATGCCAAAATACCTTTGCGCTCGTGGAACGGTACAAGAGAGAATTGCTTCTCTCTCTCTGAACAGTGACGGAAACGTGTACTGTGGGACCTTCACGTTCAATTATATTGTTGCGGGTTCGCGGCTGTGCAGCTATGCGGGCGGTGCGAAGAAGAAGACGACGACGTTGGTGGGCTGTTCGAAAATACACAACGGCTGCCATCTTGACTGCTGGAGTACTTTTCTACTCTAAAGTAGTAAATACATTCGCAACATTTTTTGGTGGAGGTGCGGGGTACGACGCAAGACGGAACTTCGAAGCGGACGTGTTCTCGACTGCCCGACCATGGCAACAGAAACCAATTCTGCCGCTCCTGTTTCAGCCGCGACTCCGGCGCAGCCTGTACAGCCGGTCGTATTGACGCAACCGCGCGACCCTGGCAACTTCTGCGGCACCGACCATGTTGACGTTGACGACTGGATTCCGAAGTTCGAGCGGTTTGCAGCAGTGTACCGGTGGGACCCTACGATGATGCTCGCCAACGTTGGCTTCTATCTCTGCGGAACAGCTGGCGCGTGGTTCGAGGCTCATGAAGCGGACATAACCAGCTGGGATACTTGCAAACAGAAGCTTCGTGACCTGTTTGGTAAGGCCGTCGGACGCCAGCGGGCCGCTTCTAAAGAACTCTCTGGTCGGGCACAAACTACGACCGAATCATATGTCACCTACATCCTTGACGTTCTCGCCCTTTGCCATCGTGCCGACCCCAACATGTCCGAGGAAGACAAAGTAAGCCATTTACTTAAAGGCATTGCAGATGATGCTTTCAACATACTGGTTTCCAAAGACTGTTCCACCATTGATGACATCATCAAAGAGTGCCGCCGATTCGAAGAGCTGAAGAGTCGCCGGGTCGCCAAGAATTTCTTGCGACTTCCGAACACGGCCGCTACGTCATCTTGCGAGGACCTTCAGCCGCCATGCAGTCAACCACATAACAACGAGAGTGTAGTTCGCATCGTTCGTAGAGAAATCGAGGCCGCGTCTCCGTCTTTTCTGACCCGCCCATCTGATGATCGACCAACGATCTCGTTGATCCAACAGGTCGTGAGAGAGGAGCTGGCAAACGTTGGGCTGCAGCCTGTATGTTCGTTGACGGAACCTCGGGTCAGTACCATAGCGCCTTCTCCTGCACCAGAAAGATTCCGCCGCTATCGTGATCCTGCTCAGTGGAGGACACAGGACGACAAGCCTATATGTTTTCATTGTCATGGTGTAGGACACATCTCCCGCTACTGTCGTTTCCGCACGTATCCACCTCGGTCGTTTCCTGGCTATCGACGTGACGACAACCACCGGCCCCTGCAGTATGGCGCTCGTGACGATGGACCGTACAATGGCACTCCTGCGACACCAGTCCGCCGGTCCAGCCGTTCGCCGTCCCCGCATGACCGTCGCTCCAGGTCACCTCAGCACCGCCGCTATTCGTCGCCCCACCCTAGTGGACGCCCTTCTTCGGAAAACTGAGCAATGCAGCTCCCGGAGGTGACGCTGCATTGGACTCCCGACCTGAAAACCCTCTGCTGACCTTGACTACGGACAAGAACCTGCTTGATGTAGAAGTGGATGGCCTTCCTGTTACTGCCCTTATTGACACCGGCGCACATATTTCAATTCTGAGCTCTGACCTCCGTGCACGATTAAACAAGGTCCTTACGCCGCCAGAGTCCCTATTTGTACGTGTCGCTAGTGGAGCGACCCCGGCTGTGCTCGGAATGTGCACCGCGCGTGTGAGATTCGCCGACCGCCAGACGTCCGTTCTATTCCATGTTCTCGCTCACTGTCCACATGACGTCATCCTTGGACTCGATTTTTTGTCCGACCACTCCGCTGTAATTGACTGCTCAGCCGGCGTCGTGCAACTTGACTTGCCTGCGGCCACCGAAGAGTCGAAGATGGTACAGAACAAGCTTTCGTGCGCTGAGTTTGTTCGCCTCCCACCCCAAGCCCTAACTTGTGTCACAGTTGAACCATATCCCAGTGTTCCGGATGGGGATTACGTGGTCTTTCCCTCTCCCGGTGTTTTACTGGCCCGCAACGTTTCCTCCCCGTACACCATATTAACTGTCACAGCGAACAAGACGTGCCTTCCTCTTCTGAACTTCGGACTCAGCCCTCAAATCCTACCACAAGGCATTGTTCTCGCCACTCTTTCGCCGTCACACGAGTGCCAGATCTCATCAGTGTCACGTGAACTGGCCACAGTCGCCTCCCCGAACCCGCATAGCACCGACGCAGCCAAATCTACACGGCTCAACAATGTAACTAAGATGATTGCCTCAGACCTGTTGCCGTCTCAGGTCAAAGACCTCACTGATCTTCTCACGAGCTATTCGGACATATTTGACTTTGACGGTAGGCCCATAGGTCAAACATCGCAAGTCAAACATCGCATTGATACCGGTGATGCAGCTCCAATTCACAGGCGTCCCTATCGAGTGTCACCATCAGAGCGCCAAGTTATCCAACAGGAGGTGAATAAGATGCTCACAAAAGGCATCATAGAGCCCTCATCGAGTCCGTGGGCGTCCCCTGTAGTCTTAGTTAAAAAGAAGGACAATACCTGGCGTTTCTGCGTGGACTATCGGCATTTAAACAAGGTCACCAAAAGGGATGTCTACCCGCTTCCTCGTATTGATGATGCCCTGGACTGCCTTCATGGCGCAACCTATTTTTCTTCGATAGACTTACGCTCCGGTTACTGGCAGATCGCCGTGGACGACCTCGACCGGGAGAAGACCGCCTTTGTAACGCCTGACGGTCTCTACCAATTCAAGGTAATGCCGTTTGGCTTGTGCAATGCGCCGGCGACGTTCGAGCGGATGATGGACACGCTTTTGCGCAGCTTTAAATGGTCTATCTGCCTGTGTTATCTGGACGACGTGATTGTCTTTGCCCCAACCTTTAAGTCTCACCTCGAGCGCCTTTCCTCAATTCTTTCAGTATTTCGAGAGGCTGGGCTCCAACTTAATTCTTCGAAATGCCATTTTGGGCATCGCCAAGTTACTATTCTAGGGCATCTCGTTGACTCCTCCGGCATCCGCCCCGATCCCGACAAAGTCCGAGCTGTCCTGGATTTTCCTGTACCGACTTGTGTCAAGGACGTTCGAAGTTTTGTGGGCCTATGCTCATATTTCCGACGATTTGTCAGAAACTTCGCAGAGGTCGCACGCCCCCTCACTGATCTTTTGAAGAAAGATGTACCATTTGAGTGGGGTCCTGATCAAGGCACGGCCTTTTCCCAGCTCATAACACTTCTGACCACGCCACCGATTCTCGCCCACTTCGACCCGTCTGCTCCAACCGAGGTCCGCACTGATGCTAGTGGCTACGGTATTGGCGCGGTTTTAGCCCAGCGTCAATCCGGTCACGATCGAGTTCTTGCGTATGCCAGCCGGCTCCTTTCTCCAGCCGAACGCAATTACTCTATTACGGAACGCGAGTGCCTGGCCCTTGTATGGGCAGTTGGTAAATTCCGCCCCTATTTATATGCCCGGCCTTTCACAGTTACCACTGACCATCACGCTCTATGCTGGCTTTCAGCCCTCAAAGACCCAACGGGGCGGGGCGCCTTGCTCGTTGGGCTCTGCGCCTCCAGGAATTCACATACACAGTGGTTTACAAGTCTGGCCGTTTACACCAAGACGCCGACTGCCTCTCTCGGTACCCCGTTGACGCTCCAGATCTAGTAACCGACGACGCGTCCATCTGTATTTCCTCGCTCTCTGCTTTCGGCAACATGGGATGTGAGCAACGGCGTGACGCGTCCCTACGAGAGCTAATCGACCGCCTGAACACAGGCTGTACAGACAGTTCGCTTCGCATGTTCGTTGTCATAGACGGCATTTTATACCGCCGCAACATGCACCATGTGGGAAACGAACTACTACTCGTAATACCCACTCATTTGCACTCGACCGTACTTCAGCAACTACATGATGTACCAACGGCTGGCCACCTTGGTGTTGCCAGAACGTACGACCGTGTCCGCCGACGCTTTTTCTGGCCCGGCCTCTACCGTTCTGTACAACGTTATGTTAGGTCTTGTGAGTCGTGCCAACGCCGCAAAAGGCCAGCGGTACACCCCGCCGGGCTCCTTCAACCGATCGACGTACCTGCCGAGCCTTTCTATCGTGTCGGCCTCGACCTGCTGGGCCCTTTCCCTCTTTCTACCGACGGTAACAGGTGGGTCGCCGTCGCCATAGATTACTCGACCCGTTTCGCAATTACGAGACCTCTTCCAAGCAGCTGCGCTACAGATGTCGCCGACTTTTTGATTCAAGACGTCATCTTACATCATGGCGCTCCTCGTCAACTGGTCACCGATCGCGGTCGCTACTTTTTATCTAAGGTAATCGACGATCTACTTCGTTCTTGTGCAACCAAGCACAAGCTTACGACGGCCTACCATCCTCAAACGAACGGCCTCACAGAACGTCTGAATCGCACGCTCACTGACATGCTCGCCATGTACGTGTCGACGGATCATCGTGACTGGGACATTGCGCTACCCTTTGTCACTTTCGCTTACAATAGCTCACGCCACGACACTGCTGGATATTCTCCCTTTTACCTTTTGTATGGAAGAGACCCGACATTGCCGTTCGACACGCTTGTACCCAACCCTGCCAACCTGTCCACAGCATATGCTCGCCGCGCTATTAGCACCGCAGAGAAAGCCCGTCAGATTGCCCATCAGCGCCTTTCGGACTCGCAGCTCCGTCAGAAACGTAGCTATGACAGCCACCATCGGGACGTCCACTTTAGTCCAGGTGACCTCGTTCTTCTGTGGACTCCGTCGCGGCATGTTGGTCTGGCTGAAAAGCTTCTACCCAAGTATTCCGGACCTTATCGTGTGCTACGGCAGGTAACTGATGTTACCTATGAAATAGCACCTCTAAACCCTTCGATACCTTCCACATCTTCCGACATCGTCCACGTCGCTCGCCTCAAGCCGTACATCTCGTCCAACACCTGCTAACAAGCGCCGGGTCGGCGCTTTTCGCCGCCGGAGGTCGATGTTGCGGGTTCGCGGCTGTGCAGCTATGCGGGCGGTGCGAAGAAGAAGACGACGACGTTGGTGGGCTGTTCGAAAATACACAACGGCTGCCATCTTGACTGCTGGAGTACTTTTCTACTCTAAAGTAGTAAATACATTCGCAACAATATCATAAGTTTCTTTTATGACTGCAGAATCACACAGGTTATCGGGTATTCAAATGGTACAAAACAAGTGTTGGCTAGCCACACCAGCGTTGACTGCTTCGCTCTAGGTGAATGAAGAAATGACGGTAGCATCGATTACACATTTCGCGGAATGTGCGGCACACTGTGGCGATTCTTTGCGATTGTCATGTGAGTAGCCAGATAGACCAGAGGAGTAAATCCTGCCGCTGTCGAGCACGTGGTTGCAATCGACCGATAAATTAAATTTTTTTGGAGGGCTGAAAGATGAATCCTTCACGTTGAACACTCAGCATTAGCTGTTTTTCCTATTGGGAACGCTGCCATGACAAAGCACCTATATTTTATTGTTATAAAAGAACCGGGGATGAGGCAGCGGGGATCGCATTATTGAATGCAGAGAGGAAGGAACGCCCTGCAGCACTTATGGGGAGACCAAAGCATCAACGTGTAGAAAGGCAAAGCAAGAAAAGATATTGAGAGAAGCTAAAAAGAATCACGCAGAAAGAAAGAAAAGGAAATGGAGGAAAAGAATGAACTAGTGATTCGACCGCATAAGCACATGGGAGCTTTCACAAAAGCACAGTCGTCTTCAAGAAGCTTCCAGAAGCAGTCTTCAAGATAGTCTTGTGGCCTTCAGCCGGATAATGGTCGGGACCATGGTCCCTGTCCAGTGTCTAAAAAAAACTCCTGTCGATCAAACTATGACCTGTAATGTTCTGTACGAGATACCCGTGCTTCATATCTAGGCAGATGAAGTACCGGGAGCTCGTATATAAGCGCGATGTCTGGACGCGAACTTTACGCTAACATTGCACCGCATAACCTGCCGGTGAAACAGCGCGTTCCAGTGAACAAGCCTAGCAAGAGCCGATTCATGGTGGTCCCTGCATGGCCATGTTGTCTTCTTGCGCTGATCATAATGATCTGCCTACAAGAACTTGGACTGCCCAGTGACCCTAATTCACTGATAAACGGTTAAAGACAAGCATATAAGCTTCGGCCATAGCCACGCAAGCTATCTAATGACTTTTACAAAAAACGTTTAGTTAGGTTAGCATCTGAAACACAACACGATAAAGCGTCCCGTCATTATGCCAAGCCATTCCTATATTCGCAACTTTCAGGTACCATGGTGACGCTGAGCGATGGCGGCTGGGAGCTCCGTTGAGGTGATTGAAGTTTTGAGCCTGCTTCAAACAGCAGATGCCGCTGCTTGTTTTAACGCGTTTGTGGTCGTTTTTCAACGTTGTGAACGGTCTGTCTCGATATTACCGTAGCCATTTGAGTTTCTAAATTTACAGGAAAAGCATAAAGAAAAAAAAAGCTGATTGATTTCACTGCGAGCCTTGATGCTCCGGGAGAAAAATTAAGCGTCCCGTTCAAATTAGCGCCTCAAAAAGCCATCAGGAGTTAAGAGGCTTAAATTTAGCAAGCAACTAACCAAGGCCCCTGAATGCATGCAGCACCCATTTTCTGCACGAGTACATCAACTTCCAGGTTTGCAGTTATCGCGCCTGTAGCTCATCTGCTCGATAAGATACAAATTCGCGCATATTCGTCTCTCAGTATGCTATACCTGGCATTTGTTTACTTAATGTGGTATATTAGCGCTCTCATACTTTCTCAACAACATAAATCCAAAAACCACCAAAGCGCGAAGAAGTTGCAGTCTTCGCCAAAAGTGTACTTTCCGGCATCGTCTCTTGCCGGGCGATCATCTCAACGACCGCCGTGTTGGATGTATAGTCGCGCCACGGATAGGTCGTGAAAGTTCCGAATACTGGGCGTGCGATGAACGGGCGTGCGGAACTATAGAGAGAGACAGACAGAATCAAACAAGCTTGCACTTATTCAAGGCCAAAGGTAAGTACAGCAGAGCCCCAGGTATTCAGAATATGCATGACACCATTTAGCGCAAACGGCATGCGCCATTCGGCTGTTGAGGGAAAAGTCTGAAGACGTGCCTTCTCACTACGGCAGCGGCGGCTGCAGCATCACATAAATAATAGAATGAGAAAAAAAGATAAACGTTCCGCTTTAACTAACCTTAGGTAATCGTTGATCTACCGGAGTCTCCCAATATGACATGTGCTGAGCTTTGACATCTCTTTTCGAAGCCAAAGCCAGTAATTGAGTCATGTAGTCATGGGCGTAGGCGTGCGCAAAAGAGGACCCCCCCCCCCCCCCCTAACCACCGAAGCACCCGACTTTGCATTACAAGAACTGTTCACTTCCCATCTTTATAGCAGGAAAGCCAAGAACCAAAGGTTGCGAGAACCACGTCGCCTCCTGGTTTTCACTGATGCATTCATTTTGAAACTAGTTTCCCTTCACTAGATTGCTTAGTTGGACTGCTTAGTACAGTAGGCCAAAGCTTTAGCTATTGTGCGCATCGGCCACTTCTATGTCTGTCAGTGCCATACTATGGAGGGAATTTACAAATAGTTGCTTCGTGGACATGTGCCTCTATGGGCATACATTTGTCTTTAATTCAACTGAAACTGAATTGAATCATACGGCAAGCATACACTGAAATTGATTGATATGTGGGGTTTAACGTCCCAAAACCACTATATGATTATGAGAGACGCCGTAGTGGAGGGCTCCGGAAATTTAGACCACCTGGGGTTCTTTAACGTGCACCCAAATCTGAGCACACGGGCCTACAACATTTCCGCCTCCATCGGAAATGCAGCCGCCGCAGCCGGGATAAGCATACACTGAAAAAAAAAAAGTGCCACTTATACACGATAGCTAATGATTTGGCTGACTGTATATGTTACCAGTGCATGTTTCCTGTCCTGCTGTCCAGTGGTACAGGCCGTTTCTTCTTTTCTTTGGCTTCGACAAATAAAAGAGGAGGAGAGTTGGTGCTGTCGTGAAACATACCCCTTCCCCCCTACATACACTTTCTAGAGAGCCCCGCGCATGCTAATGGTATGAAATACTATCGGATAGTATTCACGTCTGTCCACTGGAAACAGCAGCACGTCCAGTCCAAGGGGAGCGTCGGTACGTGCTGCCTCCCACAGGAAGGCTGCACGATCGGCGCTTTCTCGAACATTCGCTGCCGCCGCGGCAGCAGCGATTCATCGCGCCCTTTCCGCGTCGTCCACGGAGGTAAGGGGGCAGCGCTTTCTTTATACTCTTCGCCCGAGAAGCTCGGGTCGTGTTACCTGTTTACTGCCGGACTAACGATTTTTTTTCTGCTCCCAGGACGGCTAAATCGAAGGACCCCACTGGCCGGAGCGCCACAAAGCGGCCGGCAGCCCTTGCAGTAAGCGAACGGGGATAGCAAACTGTGTCAACCGGACGTGGCTCTTACGAAACTGGTGGCGGCGGCGGATCGAGGTGCGATCTCTGCTTCCTCGTCTCGCAGACAGGCCGCGGGGCGCTGGCGACGACCAAAAACACCCTGCTCGGTGGTGGCCGTGCAGGAAGGCACTCACGAAGCACTCGCCGGACACGTTCGCGAGTCACGCGCCATCTCTGGGAAAGCGAACTAACCAACTGGGCTCTCGATGTTGTCCCCTCACGCCCCACAAAATGGTTAAGCGGAGGGCCTTTACGCGGTTTTCTGCAAGTCCTCCGCGATCCTAAGTAATAGAGTTGCGGTGTCAGCAATATCTAGAGAGTATTGTACTGCAGAACTTTGAGAAGGATCATTATATTATGATCATAATTGTGAGCCTAAGGATCATTATGCATTGGCAGTATGAATTACATGCATAATGCCAGCCTCTTGAACCTCGCGCGAGTGTGCACAACGAAGGGAACACAGATCTCTCGCTGCTCGCTCTCTGAACTGAACCGGTCAGCTGTGCGACCACTGTTGTATATATATCTTGTAAATATTCTACGGTGCAAACGACTCGTAGTTCACGTAACAATATGAGCGTTTTCCAGGCTCCTGACTGCTCACGCAGTCAAGAGTCGTACTGAGGTGCCTCCGAATGACCCTTTGTTGCGCAAAAGGTTCTGCTCCTCATACCGAAGTCCAGCCGTCGCTGGCCCGCAATAACGTCTCCGCAAGATGGCGCCTGTACATACATGCAAATAATCGCACCAGGAAGCAGACGTAACTAAATGGTTAAATCACGGCGCCGCGCTAGTACTCCTATGCAGTGGCGTAAGTAGGCCCCAGAGCAGGCTAGCTAAGTCCCAACCGCCGTGACCCGCTGGTGGTGTTAAAGCCATCATTAAGGACGCCATCCGCCCCAGTGAACCCCGTGTCAGTATAGCAGGGTCATGTGAGGTCCAAACTCGAGACGACTCTGGTGGCCAACGAAGAATCGCTTGGAGGCACCTGAACTACATCTGCTCCGTCACTCTTGGACCTGGCAAAGGAGGCTCGTCATTGCCAGCGCTACGGAGTCTATGAATACCTGTGGAACTTGTTCAAAAGTAGCCTAATCAACGGCAGGTTTTGCGCAGCTTATCTGGTCATAGAGCCATCCGTGATGACATTAAGACAAGAAACTTTATTGTTTTTAGAAGATAATCAACACATTATACTCTTGCTGAAAGACCGTATCATTTTACTATCACCTTCGTAGCTTTAATACAGGCGTCCATCACACGCGCAACATTTGTTTTTTTTTTCGGAATAGACACTCAAGGCCAGGTCTCCTTTTCATGGCGAATTTCGCTTGCTGACTACGGTTGGATAAGTGACAAACATAAATTTGCCGTAAGGTCCAAATAAGTGCCAACTGAGACGGAGTTCGGAATGTTGCACACGGAGCCAACGCCTCTACTCAAATAAACGGAAGTGCGCAGTTTGCTTTGACAAACAACGTGCGCAATTTTAATATTTGACTTCGTATTTAATGGAAAGGTGCTTCAATGGTAAATTTTCACATAATCAGAGAGCGAGAAAGAGAGAAAGAAACGAGAAAAAAGGAAGGCAGGGAGCTTAACCAGATTCTAGTATCCGGTATGCTACCCCACACTGGGGTTGGGGAATAGGGGGTTGAAAGAGAAAGAGAGAGTTAAAAAATTAAAAACAGGAAAACACCGACACACACGCACACACAAAATCAGTCCACTCAGAGGCGTTCCGACAGGCCAGTAGTTCGAAAGAAGCCCAGTAGCACTTGCACGGCTTTCTTCTGTGACGATGAGTCATGACGATGGCGCAGTATACTTTCTTCTGACAGCGGCTGGTCATCTAACCTGTTTAGTGTATTAGAAAGGTGTTGTCTTTCTAGGTTGTATCCCGGGCAGTCACACGGGATATGTCGAATTGTTTCTTCATCTCCGCAGTGTGCACAGTCGGCGGTGTCGGCCATCCCTATGCGGAACGCGTACGCACGGGTAAACACGACTCCCAAGCATATTCTGCAGAGATCAGTAGCGTCACCTCGTCAAATTTTTGCTGGAAGCTGTAAACTTAACATTGGATCAAGGGATTGTAATCTTGCATGCGTAAAAAGAGGCTCATTCCAAAAAGCCATAGAGCGTTGGCGAGCAAGCATGCGGAGCCTCCTAGCAGCGTCCGTCCTTGAGAGGTATTGACTGGTTGTTGTCTTCTGTATGGGCTGAACGGGCAGCTTGATCAGCTCGTTCGTTACCGATAATTTCACAGTGGCTTGGCAACCACTGAAATATAACGTGGTGGTCTTTGGCTAAAGCTATAGTCACCACTGTTGAGGCACCCTGAGGCAGACCTAGACATATTCGAAGCGCCTGTGCCTGAACGCTTTGTATCATGCGTCGACTTGTTTTGCTGTCGTTTGATAATGCAGGCAGACTGTACCGTAAAAATCCAAGGAAAAGCACCCTGTACAGTCGTAACATAGCATTAGGCTGCATTCCCCAAGTGTTTCCAGCGAGAAACTTGAAAAGATGGCATATGCCTGTCAATCGCTTTTTCAAATACGGCACATGAAGGCTCCATGATATTCCTCTGTCGACTATGACACCCAGAAATTTGTGAGATCGACGATACGGTATATTTTGACCGTTAATTGACACTCTGTAATTCGACATGGGTTTGCGCGTAAATTCCAGAAGAGCGCACTTTCCGGAGGAAATTTCCAGGCCTCGATTGCGGAGATACAAAGCAGTTGCAGTAGCAGCTCTCTGTATTCTCGCTCGTAACTGCAGGCGAGTTACCGCAGATGTCCAGATGTAGATGTCATCTGCGTATGTTGATAGATAAAAATTGTTTGGTAGGTGCGTATGGAGAGCGATTAGTGTTATATTGAATAGCACGGGACTCAGTACACCACCCTGAGGGACGCCTCGACAACTGAAATGTGCAGACGTGTTCCCGGCCTCCATACTCACAAAAAACGATCGCATTTGGAGATAACTGCGTATCCACTTAAACATTCGGCCACCCACTCCTATCTCTTCTAGTGCGGTAAGGACGGCTTCATGTGTAACGTTATCATAGGCTACTTTGACGTCAACGAACAGAGAGGCACAAAGACGCTTATGGCCTTTCTCGTATTCAACGTACGTGATTAGGTCGATATATGACGCTATCGATCGATGATCGACCACGTCGAAAGCCAGCCATGGCATTTGGGTAGATCTCATGATACTCCAAGTACCATTCGAGTCGGCCGAGAATCATTCTCTCCAGCACGCAACTAGCCAATGCGATCGGGCGATAGGAGGAGAGCTCCAAAGGTGATTTGCCAGGTTTTAGCAGTGGTACTAGGCGACTAGTTTTACAATTTAAGGGGCTGTGCCCTCTAGCCAACAATCATTATATAGCTGAAGTAGAGCTATTCTCGCGCGCTCAACCAGATGACACAAGGCTCTGTAGAAGATTCCGTCAGGTCCTGGTGCGGAGGTACGTTTGCATGAAGCGAGATCTGCCTTGAGCTCCTGAATGGTGAACGGGAAGTCCATACAGGAATCACGTGGTGGCGAACAACTGCTCGAAAGTGGTGAGCTGCTAAGTGCTGTAGTTTGCCCTGATAATCCGGCGCAGAACACTTCAGCAACGTCCACATCTGGTCGATTTTGGTAAAGGGCTAAGGCCTTGAATGGTGACTTCTGAATGGGGATGAGCGCAAACCTCTTACCGTCCTCCATATATGCTATAAAGGCTTACGAGGGTCGAGTGACTCGCAGAAAGTAATCCAGCGTTGGAATTCTTGCTTGTCCAACCGACGTTTGCTCTTCTTCTGCATACGTCTAGCAGTCCGTAAATGTCTATGTCCTTCGTGCGCCGGTACCTTCTTTCAGCTCGTCGTCGCAAGGCTCGAAGCCGCTCCAGCTGTATGTCGATGTCCATGATTCTTACAGGGCATGGGATCGTACACACAGTCTCTTTTCCAGTGCTCTTCATGGCCTCTTGTACATCGGATATGTGTTCTTGGCATTGGTCTTCCATACGAGACTGAAATTTTTTTCCAGTCCACTCTTTTAACCAATCGCGCACTTTAGGAAGTGACAATCCTCTGATCTTGACGTATATTGGAATGTGATCACTCCCATGCGTTTCTATATCCGTAAACCATTCAGTATGTTTCACTAGGCTTCGCAAAACAAAAGTCAGGTCGAGACAGCTACTGTATGTGGAGCCACGTAAAAATGTAGGACTGCCATCGTTCAGTAACCAAAGTTTGTTGTCGGAGGCTGCCCTTCATGTTGGTATTCTGACTCCCCAATAATGTATGATGAGCGTTAAAATCCCCGATGATAACACACGGGTCAGGAGTTAACGCTATGATGTCCCGTAGTCTTTTTTGATCGAACCGGCTTGATGGTGATAGGTATGCGCCAACCACAGCGATGTTGAGCCTCCTCTTTTTCACTTTAAAGCATACGTATTGGTTTCCGTCATGAGGTGATACAGGTTGAAGGATGCAAGTGAGGTCTCGGCGAATGAACACCAGAACTTTGCTGCTTTCAGTAACAATAGACGACATAAAAGGTTCGTATCCCGAGAGTCGTATTGCACTGGATAAGTTCGGCTCACAGATGACGATTACGGGAAACATATTGACGTACACAAATCGACGAAAGTCACCAATGCGCGATCTCAGTCCCCTGGCATTCCACTGTATAGTATTGCTGCATTACGAATTTCATCCCTGAAAGCCAGTAGTGGGTTAGCCGGGGTCTACTCTAGGGCTGCTAGCACTGGACTAAGCGTGTGCAGTACTTGAAGGACACTTTTGGCTGACGGTGTATCATCATGTCGCTCAACAACACGCGAATGGTGTCCACTAATGATCTTAGCATCACCATCACGCGATAATCTTGCTTCCCGGCCGTTGCAGCATCTTGTGCTTGTTCTTGAGGCGGCTTCTGTTGAGGCTCAACAGGTCGTGTAGGCGGCTTCTGTTGAGGCTCAACAGATCCTTTAGGCTGAAGGGGTGGCCATTCCTTTGGTGAGAGAGATCTCCCAGCATCTTCTCTTTCAGCGCTGATGTTTGCCATGCTAGGAGCCGCGCCTGTCGATTTCACTTGAGTTTCTGACTTTCTTGTTAGATTTTGCACTGTCCTTCATGAGGACCTTCGACGATGACGGCGCCTTCGCCTTTCTTTCTGCGCAGCTTCTCTGTGAGTCGAGTTGTCTCGCACCATTTGCCTCAGAGTATAAATTTCTTTCTTAATCTGAGGACAGTCCTCGGAGGAAGCACTGTGAGCGCCGTGGCAGTTGGGGCATTTCAACGTAGTTGCACTACAGTGGTATTCTGAGTGGTGTTCAGCTCATCGGGGGCACATTGCGGAATTTTCCCAAACGCCCTTCACGTGGCCAATCTTCTGGCACTTGAAACACTGCATGGGCTTCGGAATAAATGGGCGAATCTGGTGACGAAAATGGCCGACCTTCACGTAAGAGGGAAGACAGTCACCCTTGAATGTTATTCGCACACAACGAGAGTTGACTAGGCGACCAGCATGCACAATGACGTTGTTTTCACTCACTGGTTTTATCAGTACAGGAAAATCTTTATTGGCGATTTCAGTGTCTATATCACATTTTTTATCTTTTTTTATATAACAATACTGCCAATCCCGTCAGGAATTTTTACAGGAGTGGGTTGGAAAGTATCAACAAACATTCTATATTCACATAAATATACAATTGTATGGATACAAAAAAATATGGTATAAAATGATAACAATTATGGACCTACATTATTAACGAGGCACATCTCTCAGTCACATGTGCACACACTGAAAAAAACACGAAAAAGAAAGAAAAAGGTAAGCACGCAACATACAAAGTTGGTACCGACTTCCACCTTTTTAAACCACAAATGTACTGGCAGGGAGGACAGTGATCAGTACAATCCTGATAGCGTCGCTATCAAGTAGCTGAGAGAACGGCTTGGCCAGCAAGTTCGTAAAATTTGTCGACAGTGGGCTGCACAACCACCCTCTCGGGTAAAGCATTCCACTATCGCACTGCCCGCGGGAAAAACGAAGAACTAAAAGTATTTTTGGTGCATAAATATTCTTGCAGTGTAAGGTGATGCTTGTGACGGGTTTCTCTAGAAGTGTTGAAAGAAATGTAGGTGTTCGAATCTACTTTAAGTTTGTTGTGCAGGATTAGGTACATAAATTTGAGTCGGGATAGCATATATAACTCCTGTTACGGTGTCACCATTCGCTGGTATGATGGATCGGACTTTGATGTTTCCCAGCTCCGACACATGCTGTAGCGTGTTCAGTGCACTCGGGTTCATCACGTCGATTGCCAAAATATTCTTCTTCGTGTTTATCCTGATGTCCTTAATCTTGTTAGGCACAATGTTTTCAAGGTACAAGGACAGTGCTTGCCTGCTGAGGATGCGTAGATTGGCAGTAGTGGTCTGCGGCACAAACAGAATGGAGTGAGGCCATCGCTGAGGCGCTGTCCTCACGGTGGCTGTACTTGATGCCGATGATGCGTTCATGATTCTTCGTTTGGCCTTGCGGTAGAGCACAGGTTCGAAGCCGTCTTCCGAGGACTCGTCGTCTGATGCAGAGTACAGCTCGGTGTCCTCGCTCTCACTAGATGCATTACCACGCTTTCTTGAAGCAATGCCCGTGGATGAACTGGTACCGGGCGGGATCTCCGGGGATTGTACATCCATCACCGTGGTGTAGGGGGCTGGAGACCCCGCTGTTTCGCTGTGGAACGCAGAAAAATACAGCACAGACCGCAAGATGTGTTCCACAAGAGAAGCACTTCGTCTTCGCTGATGATGAACTGACTGGTGTACCATGGCGTCTCGACCTGGTGATAATCGGGGTACTGCAAACCATGAACTACCGATGTCGGCTGCATCACGAGATTCTTCCATCTAGAGCAGCCCAAGGACTCATCGTATTCTCCCCTTTCCCACCCTCAATTGAAGCATTTTTGTTGTCAATAAAGTTTTATCCTCCTCTTCCAAGTCTCCTTGTTTTGCAGGAGGAATGTCGCCCAATTTAAAATGAACTTTCACGAAATCTAGTGTGAGTAAAAATTGAAGATACGTATCACAGCCTCCAGTGCGCACACTGTCCTACATCTCGGGGCACCGAGTCACATAAACATGAGCAGTCAGAACCTTTTTTGATGCGTACACTCCGCAGTTAATTCACGTCTTGTTCTTCCGAGTCTCACTTTGAGCCTTGAAATCTCTGGAAATGATGCAATTTTATTTGAATGACACACTTTGTTGAGAGGCTAGGGCGATATTGCAACTTGACTAAATATTTTGCATTGACTTTAGCATAGCCCGCTGGACTAGTGAAATAAAAATATACAACTCAGTTCTATGTGGTGGGTAGTAAATAAATGCTAGCACTTCTGGCAGGCCTATTTTCATTCGAAGGACATATATAAGTTTGCCATAGCGAGCAGGATGGGAAAAAATGAGGTCTTGGGATCACGCTGTCACAAATACCTTATACATAAGAAAAAAAAGAAAACAAGGCGAAATAATGCCATGTCCTAGACTCTCTTGTCTCATAAGTCTGACACAATAGGCAAGGCAAAATTACCTATACTTTCGAAAATTACTGTCTTTTTGCGGCTACCATTTACAGACAATTTCTCGTATCATTATCATCATCAGCCCCAGCACATTGTTATCATTATCAAAGGGCAAGGTAGTTAGCCCATCATATGTCCAGTATTCCACAGTCAATTCGGTCACCTATTTCATGCATGCTCATTGCAGAACATGAATGCATATGAAAGATAGGATAACGGAATGAGTACAAACGTATAGATAACAAGGCAGGTAGGGTAGGATGATACTAATGCAGGTGGTTGTGTGATACCAACTCAGGTATGATGATGAAATCATGGAGGTCGCCGACGTAAATTGTAATCAGCTTGCGCAAAGCAGGGTAAAGTGAGGATCCTCGAAAGTGGCCTTCGTTTGTTATATAGGTCTCCCCAAACCGAATAGCGCGAATTCACATATTGCTGAAATCCGCCACGATTGTGGGTACCGTTAACTTTGCGCAAGTGTCCTTCGACAACTTCTGTATATTAAACGTCACGTCACAGCCCTAGATTCCGGGCGTGGGAGCAATCGCTTGGAGATTTCCCCTCCACAATAAATGGCACCCAGCCAATCACGTGTTGGCACACGCGCCTCAACAAACCAGGCCAGCAGAGGCCACTGACACTTAGCTTAATAATTAAGTGACTCACCTTCCAGTGTGTATCGTTATTTCGTGTCGTTTATTTTGCAATCTGTTTTTCGTTTAGCCATGGGTATATCTGATCTAATATGCATCATGTAAACCTAGAGAATACAGTAGTGAGATGTATAATTTTATGTTGTATGCGATGTAACGTGTATCATGTACGGTATAGAACGAAGTATCATGATGCATGCGTTGTTGTTGTTGTTGTTGTACCCTCTATACAGTGGTACTTTATATTTGGCATGGCGTTTGTTCCATCAGATTTTTCTAATGGTGCCTCGTGATTTCTAATTTTACGTATTAGATATACATTGCCAATTTGTGTAAGCAATAGCGGGTTTTGTGCCAGATTTGAACCCTATCCTCGTAACGGCCCTATCGGCCCACCATACCGTATCTACCCAATTCGAACACGCGCCCCCTTTTTTTTCGAAAAAAAAAATAGGCCTTAGAATCACAAGCGCGTTGGATTCGGGTACAGACCTAAACTACCCCATAGCTGCCCGTCGTATTCGCCATTATGTGGTGTGACCAGAGAGACTATATGGAAGTATTTTAGCCTCTGTAGCGTGACCACTCACTCGTGGTGTGACCGATCGCTTGACCGCACATCATGGCAGCGCGTTTGTCGTTTTCTGCGCCGCTGGAGCCATTTTCAATCGGTCCCGTGCTTTAATCGGTGGTGTAAATCATGAGGGGGTCCGGGAAATCCTGACCCCTCTTGTGCTCAGGCTGGGGTGGGGAGGTGGGGGGGGGGGGCGTGCTCTCTTCTTTGAAATTTCTCTTTCAATCATATATTTGAATGGCTCGACAGTTAAGTGTAGTGCATCCAGCGTTTTCAGTGCCTTTATTTTCTGTAGCCTGTACCCCTGTTAATTCAATACCCCTGAGTTGTGCGATATTATTGAAATCGAAAGTGCCACTCGATTCGTTTCTCAAGAGACTCAATAGAACAATGCAATTACTCGAGCCGGGAGCACATGTTCACTATTTTGAAGCTGATTTGAAGACTGGATTTAATTTTAGTATAAGTAAAAATAAAACCTACAACGATAGGCAAAACAAAATACGCCGCGGCAAGATGTATGTCCCTCCGTGTGGCTTTTCTGGATTTGTGCCACTGGCTGCCATTGTGCATTGGATGATCTGTCGGTCATATTGTTTAAGAATGCAGGCAGCAGCCATGAAGGCACGTGGTGTCCCCCCCCCCCCCCGGCATAGATTTAAAAGTAAAGTTATTCTGCATACGGAAGAAAGGGACACCAAAAGAACAGGCCGTCATTTCGGCGTGCCGGAGGGCTGGCTGTTTAGCGACAGGCGAGAGCTTAGAAAATGGATTTTCAAGTGCGGGTCGTGAAACAAAGGCCGCCGGGGTGCGCATAGCAGTGACATTTCTAGATAGAAAAGATGACCTGTCGAGCGGGAAAAAAAATGCACATTCTCTTCTTTCGTGGAAATGGTATTGAGGTTAAAAGCGTGACGTATTTTATATAGTACCTTCCTTTTTTCTTCTCAGTAAGCACAGGTGGGTGCTAAAATTGGGACTTGCAGTATTTTTGTTTTTCGGTCATGTAAATCGGGTGCACATTGGAATCGGGGGGTGCATTCGAATCAGGTAAATACGGGCAAAAGCAATTTTAAAAATGAAAAATATCAGAGACGCCTCATGCAGAACTGTGTTACAAGGGGTACGAACATCTATCTATCTATCTATCTATCTATCTATCTATCTATCTATCTATCTATCTATCTATCTATCTATCTAGCCGCCTACGACTTTTAGCTCTCCTGTCCGTTTCGATAATGGTATCAATAACAAACTTGGCATGGCATAACATGACTGCATGAACAACACATTTGATTAGTCATAACATGAAAATCATGACATGTATGCCATGAATGTCAGGATTTACTTTTCATGGTCCTGCAGCTCTAGCGGTGGTTTCGTTCTCATGACATGTTGCAAAACTAGTATAGTAAGGCATGGCGCACACAAGCGACAGACCCTTACATGAAAATCATGACATGCGCATCATGTAACAACATGACTACATGCCACGCTCATGAAGCGCTCGCGGCTGTTTCGCTAGCGTCACATATACCAAATTCGGTATAACAGTACATGAATGGATGACGAAGGTATGTGACTGGTTCAAACAAGATAATCATGAGATGCGTGTCATGTGACAACATGACTACATGCCACGCTCATGATGCGCTGGCAGTCGTTTCGCTAGCTTCGCTTGTACCAAATTTGGTATTATGCGACGTCAATGGATGACGAAGGTATGATACTGGTGCAAACATGATAAACAAAAGATGCGTGTCATGTAACATCATGACTACATGCTCGCTCATGATGCGCTCACGGCTGTTTCGCTAGCTTCACATGTACCAAACTTGGTATTACGTGTCGCGAACAGACGATATAGGTAAATGACACATCCAAACATCTTAATCACGACAAGCATGTCATGTAACAACATGACTACATGGCACACTGATGATGCGCTCGCGGCCGTTTCGCTAGCTTCATATATGCCAAATTTGGTATTACGTGACGCCAATGAATGACGAAGGTGTGTGACTCGTGCAAGCATGATAATCATGAGATGCGTGTCATGTGAGAACTTGACTACATGCCACAGTCAAGGCGCCAATACATTTCGACATGACGCTGCGCACGTGCTCATCGGCGGTCATTTCGACGCGTCACGCCGGCGTTGCCACGCCAGGCGCCGGTCCTGCCATATACTCGCCGGCGCACACCGCGCTGCGTTGCTTTGACGCAGGCGCGTTTCAGCGCGTCCGGCGTCTCTCCATCACAAAAGAGGGAGACGCAATGTTGTCTTGGTAACGCATCGGAACGGAGTAGTGTTACTTTATAGCATCGACGCGAAATGAAGCATGTCGCATTTCGCGCCGGTTGCCGTCGAGCCGTGCCGACGGGCGCTGGTCGCGCCTGGCGTCATACAATGCTCGAGTTTTGTAACCTACCATCGCTGTGCCCAGCGTGCGCGCGCGTCAACGCTACATTGAAGTATACTAGGCCCTTCATGATGCGCTCGCGGCCGTTTTGCTAGCCCCACATATACCAAATTTGGTGTTACGTGACGTCCATGGATGATGAAATATATGACTGGTGCAAACATGATAATCTTGACACGCGTATCATGTAAGAGCATGACAGCAGACCACGCTCATAGCGTGCTCGCGGCCGTTTCGCTAGCTCCACATTTGGTAATCACTCAATTTGGTATCACGTGACGTGAATAGATGACGAAGGTAAACGACACATCCAAACATGATAACCATACACGGAAGTCATGTACGGCATCATTCACCTCCACCCCGTAACGTTGTGCTGACTTCAAAGTGACATATCAACATTTCTTATTCGTGCTTCACATATCATCGATTCCCACGTACGTGGAATCTGCCATTTATTTTTACTAGTAAGAGGCCGGGAAAAAAAAGGCGGGAAGTTCTAGTGCGGACCAGCAGTATGCTTTCTTATTGCTGTTCTACGCAATGTAAATGAAATCGGCTAATAATAATAATAATAATAATAATAATAATAATACATGGCATTTAACATCCCAAAACCAAGATATGCTTATGAGAGACGCCGATACGATTATTAGAGGCTCTGAAAATTACCGCCATGGGGTGTTTTTTTTTTTACATGCGCCGACATGACGCTGTACACGAGCCTCAAACATTCTACCTCCACCAAAATGTGGCCGCCAGGGCCAGGATTCGATGCCGTTCAGCAATCAGGCACCGAAACCACACAGTATACCGTGGCGGGTGTAGTGGACGTTATACGGTGCGATGATGTGCATATACGATAAGTACCGAATATCGGTGTGTTTCTACGGGGACAAACAGCTTACTGTAACTTCCCTAGTCGCAGCAGTACATATGTAACTTCTATTACATACTAACTAAAGCGTTGATGATGATTGATTTGTGGGGTTTAACGTCCCAAAACCACCTTATGATTATGAGAGACGCCGTAGTGGAGGGCTCCGGAAATTTTGACCACCTGGGATTCTTTAACGTGCACCCAAATCTGAGTACACGGGCCTACAACATTCCCGCCTCCATCGGAAATGCAGCCGCCACAGCCGGGATTCGATCCCGCGACCTGCGGGTCAGCAGCCGAGTACCTTAGCCACTAGACCACCGTGGCGGGGCATACTAACTAAAGCGTATCCGACGTGTAACTAAAGAGCAACTAGAGCGTAACTGCGACCACAACTGACGTTACCCTGAAATATGACGCCTGTAACGGTCTGCCTCCAAATCAGAAATTCAAGCAGCGGTCTGGCTCTGTGGTACAACACAATCGACTGCAACACATATTGTCGGGCTTAGATAGCGGTTCTAAACGCAATTACACTTTGCATCCACCCGATTTATCGCTCCCCGACAACCATAGAGTATGGTAGTCCATGCCGACAACACTGCCGACGCCGGCACCCGATTTTCTGTGACACTGGATCTCTATAAAGCTCTTGTCTTCAGATTTCCCAAGTCTGTTCCTGCTGTTTCCGGGTAGATATATTCTGGAAAACACATTTTCAGCATATCCTAATTTTAAGAGAGATGGTAAGCAGCTATTGGCCACACGTCCACACGCGACTGAGAGGAAGTGTTTTCGTGAAGTACGAGTCAGCGATGTCTCGTTGTTGATGCCATGACCTGCTAATCGCGTCCGTCATACCCTCACTTCCTCCTACGCCGATTTCGGTATGTTTAAAGGAGCCCACCACGAGAACGCCCAGACGAAGGCGGACGCACAGACAGACAGACAGACAGACAGACAGACAGACAGACAGACAGACAGACAGACAGACAGACAGACAGACAGACAGACAGACAGACAGATAGATAGATAGATAGATAGATAGATAGATAGATAGATAGATAGATAGATAGATAGATAGATAGATAGATAGATAGATAGATAGATAGATAGATAGATAGATAGATACGACGAAAAAAAGCTCGGAAAAAAATCGCATTTAAAAATGACGCAATCCCGCGCATGCGCTTTGCGAAGTGCTCCGCTGGCCTTCGATGGTGTCGCTGTACCGAAAAATCCGGTTCGTTTTATAAGAGAAAACAAGAGAAAAGGGAAAGCGCCTGACGCGTTGCAATAGAACGCTATATGCTGCGTAGGAGGGCGTGCTTGCGCTGAAAACGGATCTGCGTCATGGCTGTTGACCCCGTTCCTACCAAATCCAATGTGACTCAGACTTGGGTCAGTGACATGACCGCCACGTTGCAGCGGAGACCAGGCGGGGACATCCCCGCTGGCCTGATTTCAGCGCGCGCTGCGTGGTGGCAGCGTTACGCTGATACACGTTCAATGCGCGCCAGAATCTCGTGTACGACGACACTCGTCGTATATACGAGACTATGAACCTTCCATTGAGCAAGTATATCCTTGGATTGCGTATTGCGTCGATGCGTGACGAATAGTAAGTTACGCAATGCTATAGAAATGGCGGCGCGTTTTTTTTTCCTTCTTGCTTTTTTTTTATTGCGAAGCATTTCTTAGCGAACTTCGGCGACTTTGAGCGTATCTATCTATCTAGCCGCCTACGACCTTTAGCTCTCCTGGCCATTTCGATAAATGTATCAATACCAAATTTGGTACGCCATAGCCTAACTGTATGGAGAACATATTTGTGTAGTCATGACATGAAAAACGTGCATGTATTTCATAAATGTCATTATTTACATTTTATGGCCCTGCAGCTCTTGCGGTGGATTCGTTCGCATGACATGTTGCAAAACTGGTATGGTGTGACATGATTGCATGGTGAACACAATCGCAGACCCCAACATGAAAATTGTGACATGCGCGTCATGTAACAGCATGACTACATTCCACGATCATGATGCGCTGGCAGCCGTTTCGCTAGCTTCACTTAAACGAAATTTGGTATTACGGTACGTGAATGGTTGACGAAGGTATGTGACTGGTGCAAACATGATAGTCATTAGATGCGTGTCATGCAACGACATGACTACATGTCATGCTCATGATGCACTGGCGGCCGTTTCGCTATAGATTCACTTATACCCAATTTGGTATTACGGGACGCGAACGGACGACATAGGTAAACGACACGTCCAAACATGATAATCACGACATGCGTGTTCTGTAACAACATGACTACATGCCACACTCATAATGCGCTCGCGAGTCACGGCCGTTTCGCTAGCTTCACATACGTCAAATTTGGTATTACGTGACGTCAATAGATGACGAAGGTACGTGACTGGTACAAACATGATAAGCATAACATGCGTGCCATGTGAGTGAGTGAGAACAACTTTATTATGGTCCAGTGCAGACGCTGAGGTTGTCACGCTTCACCCGGCTACTCCCACGTGGGGACCGGCAGGTCTAGCCTGACGGCCCTGTCGCGGGCACACTGGACGGCCAGTATTTGGTCCTGAAGTTCTGGGCTGTGCAGAAGCGCATCCCACTCGGGTTTGCTATAAGTCGGTCCAAGCGACCCGCACTCCCAGAGCATGTGTGCTAACGTAGCGGTCTGCCCGCAAGCGGCGCAGGCGGCATCGAGGAATTTGTGAGGATAAATTGCATTTAGGTATGCTAACGACGGGTACGAATGGGTTTGAAGTAAGCGCAACGAGACGGCCTGTGCTCTATTGAGTTTTGAATGTGGCATTGGGAATGCCCGCCTCGCCATGTAGTAATACTTGGTAATCTCGTTGTGTGTAGTAGGTGTGTCTTTATGTCCCAAGTCGTCGGCACTGGAGCCGTCGCCCAGGTCGAGAGCAGCGCGGTCAGTGAGTGCGTGCGCTGCTGTGTGGGCCGACTCGTTCGGGTTCAGTGCAACGCCGTTTACGGAGCCGACATGCGCGGGGAACCAATGTATGGTGTGAGAGACAATCGCGTCGCTGGTGGAGCTGTTCAAGATCCTGGCTGCCTGTGTTGATATGCGGCCCTTCTGAAAGGCTCTGACTGCGGATTTGGAGTCGCTGTACACCTCTTCGCACCGACCATTTAGCAGAGCAAGTGCGATGGCCACTTGTTCGGCCACCTGGGGATTCGTTGTACGTACCGTGGTGCAGTTCGTAGTCGAACCCGTCACGACCACCGCTGCGAACTTTTTGCCGTCTCGATATGCTGCAGCGTCAACGAAACTTACATTTACGCCACCTTTTCCCAGTTGCTTCAGTAGAGCCGTCGCCCTTGTCCGACGACGTAACTCATTGTGTACAGGGTGAGCGTTGCGGGGTATTGGGGCAACAATGACGTTTTCCTGTATATGTTTTGATATACGCGCGTTTTTTGTTTGCAGCTACATTGGGTTAAAACCTAGCTCGCCAAGTATGCGCCGACCAGTGGACAAGTGAGCCAGCTGCGAGCATTGCTGCGCTTCCGCTATCTCGGCAGCAGAGTTGTGCACACCGAGCACGAGCAAGTTCTTGCGGTGGTGTGTGTGCGTGCGGGAAGCCCCAGTGCTTTCTTGACGGTCTCTCTGATAATCGCGTCGAGCTTGTCCCACTCCGACCTAAGCCAGTCGTGCATGGCAACGGTGTAGGTAAAGTGGCAGAGCACAAACACATTGATGAGCCTTAACAAATTGTCTTCCTTAAGGCCTCTATGTCTTCCGGAGATTCTTTTGACGAGCCGAAAAGCGTTGTCACTCTTGGCGACAATCTTCCGCAGAGCAGTGCCGTTGCCACCCTTTGCTTCAATAAACATGCCGAGGATCCGGATGGTGTGTACCCTCGGGATTTCCTCGCCGTCACTCGTGTAAATGTGTACAGTGCTTTCTTCGACGGGTTTCCATCCCTTAGGTCGGCCACCTCGATCTTTTTTATAGAGCAGGAGCTCCAACTTGGCGGGTGAGCATCTGAGTCCCGTTTGGCGCCAGCACGATTCCACCTCGGCGACTGCTTCTTGAAGGGCATCTTGCACCCGGCCTTCGCTGCCGCCAACGCACCAGATTGTGATGTCGTCGGCTTAGATGGTATGCTTGATGCCGTCCACGCTAACCAGTCTTTTCGACAGTCCGATCATGCAGAGATTGAACAGCACCGGAGAAGTCACAGACCCCTGGGGCGTGCCTCGATGTCCGGGTGGTACGTCATCAGAAAAGAAGTTCCCGACGCGCAGCCTCGCTTTTCTTCCAGGCAAGAAGGACTTGATGTAGCTGTACAGCCTGGGCGCAAGCTCGAGTTTCGCCGCAGTCTCCAAGATGAATTCGTGTTTGATGTTGTCAAAGGCCTTTTCTAGGTCTAGGCCAAGAAGAGCCTTTGTATCTCTAGAGTATCCATCAAGGACTTGGTGCTTAATGAGCAGCATTGCATCCTGCGTTGAAAGGCCGGTACGGCCATGTGAAAACATGACCACATGCCATAGTCAATACGTCAATACATTTCGACGTGACGCGGTACGCGTGCTCGCCGGCGTTCATTTTGTCGCGTCACGCCGGCGTTGCCACGCCAAGCACCGGTCCTGCCATATACTCGCAGGCGCGCGCCACACTGCGTTGCTTTCATGCTTTGACGCATGCCCGTTTGAGCGCATCCGGCTTCCCTCCGTCACGAAAAGATGGAGACGCAGTGTCGTCTGGGTAACGCATTGGCGCGAAACGCAGCACGTCGCATTTCGCGTCGGTCGCCGTCGGGCCACGTCGACAGACGCTGGTCGCGCCTGGCGTCGGACTATAGAGTGCTCTCGTTTTGCTAACGTTGCGTCGCTGTGCCCAGTGTGCGCGCATGTCAACGCTACATTGGAGTATATTGGGCTCTTCATGATGCGCTCGTGGCCGTTTTGCTAGCTCAACATACACCAAATTTTGTGTTACGTGACGTCATTGGATGACGAAATATATGACTGGTGCAAACATGATAATTCTGACACGCACGTTATGTAAGAACTTGACAACATACCACGCTCATAGCATGCTCGCGACCGTTTCGCTAGCTCTACATATGCTAAATTTGGTATCACGTGACGTAAATAGATGAAGGTAAACGACGCATCCAAACATGATATTCATGGCACGGAAGCCATGTGCGGTATCATTTACCTCCACCTCGTGACGTTGTGCTGATATTAAAATGACATATCAACATTTCTCATTCGTGCTTCGCATATCATCGAATCCCACTGTACGTGGGATCTGCCTTTTTTTTTTTGCTTTCCGGAAATGAAATGCTCCAATGCCTACGATTCATGTTTTATTTAATGATACGAAAGGATCGGTACGCAAAAAGCTTTATTGAAAGGGAACCACGTAATCGCGGTGACGAGCCGGCAAGAAGGTAACATCATCCTTGTTATTATTTTTGACAGCTGTTTGTGCGCTAAGGTGCAATTATTGGGTATAGTTTCAACCTGTGTACGGAAGGGAGCAACTTTTTCTCCTAAAATCCTAATCCGCCTCCATGTCGCTCCCACCACACCGGCCTCGCCTGAAAGCTAAACTGGGCCTATAGTTCTAACAAAACTGTTTCCTGGCGTAGTTGGTATTTACTTGAGGACATAATTTAGCCACAAATTGTAACACAAACAAAACAGAATCCTGCCTTCGTGTCCTCCCCTTTTGTTTGTGTTTTAATTAACGGATAAATTATGTCCTTAAGGCTAGTACCTTCAGAGGTGTTTCCGCAACCCTTGAAAAATCCGTGTCAGCTTCAACTGCTTAAAAACGGTGCTAACTCTATATAACCAAAAGTTGGCACGATGATTTAGTGCCAATTACTTTTTTTTGCGTGTGCTAGTGTCCTCGTTCATTCTCTTGATTGAGTACTTTTAGCACAGTTTAATATTCCCGTGACCATTTTGACTGTCCAATCCTATACAGCTGCCTCCCCCACCCCACTTACATTACCTTTATTATGGAAATAATATTGGCGCCGCCATTGCCGAATCAAGGAGGTTTAGCTAACGGTATAGCGTCAGGCGAATGATACAAGAAACTATGCCACTGGGAATGCGAAAAACTACAAACGTGTTTCGTGGCGCAACACAATTGTGTGAGCTCTAGTACATATATACTTAAGAAGGCTACGGCGCATACACGTGAGGATAGAATAGAGAAGAACCAATGCACAGCTGCGATCTTGTTACTTCTACCACTATATATGCCTCTACACTCTGGGACTATGCTTCTACACTCTATCTCCATCTATGCGCACTGTATCATTTCAAAAATGTAATACCAACTATCCCACCAATGCATCTTGTCTGATATTACGCTTTACGCAGTCCAAAAACCATGCCTAAGAAATGAGGCAACCCCCTAGTCAACGAAGACGGGGTGGGGGGGGGGGGGCGCAAACCTTGCTCTCGAACATTCACTTGATAGGGGGAGGGGGACGCAGCGTTGAACCTTCATCCCCTTGAAGGGGTACACTGAGCACGCCTACGAGCGGGTGGTTTTGTCCCTGGAGTTTCGACATCCGTGTCATGTCTGTTACTGCCTGCGGTTAAACTCAAACCTGCGTGTGTGTCGAGAATCAACGCAGAAACACCTTACATTGATTGATTGATTAATATCTGATGTTTAACGTCCCAAAACCACCATATGATTATGAGAAACGCTGTAGTGGAGGGCTCCGAAAATTTCGACCACCTGGGGTTCTTTAACGTGCACCCAAATCTGAGCACACGGGCTTACAACATTTCCGCCTCCATCGGAAATGCAGCCGCCGCAGCCGGGATTTGAACCCGTGCCCTGCGGGTCAGCAGCCGAGTACCTTAGCCACTATACCACCGCGGCGGGGCCGAGAGGCAACCTGGAAAGGACTTAACATAATCTAGTTAAGGACCGTAGACACAACCTTGAACGGAGATTAGCCTTCACTAACGTCCACTCTCATGGTATCAAGCCTTGCGCAGCATCGCGCAAGCTTCGAAATTCTTTTTTTTCCCCTTTTAGTGCGCGGGGTTACGGCTATATAGGCCTTTTGATGGTAAAGGCGACCAAAAATCCGTGATGTTGCATTCCTAGATTTGTTAAATTACCATCTTTACCCACGGAAAGCCGGGGACAAATCGCAGGTCGCTGTAGGAAGTACGTCATCGTCGCTTATTTTTATTTTCATACGTTGATTTACTATGATTGATTTTAATTTTGATTGTCGCATCTATTTCCGAGCTCATTTTCTTTCCGGCTAGTGAAACGAGTGAGAGAGCGGGGGCGGGGGGGGTGTAGCAGCGGAACCTGGCCCCTCTTATTGAAAAACCCTGCGCACCACATAATACTATAAGAATGTATCATACAGCACCATTCATGCATAACCCTTGCAATCCGATAATGATTCCACGCCTGTCACCGCAAATTACCAACACGCAGCTACCTCCTATATATTTCCTCCTTCGCAAGGTGCTCATAAGCACGCACGTCCGAACCCCTGCAACTGTGCACGCGCAATAAGAAAATGAATCTGCGACGTACGATGTCTAACGAGCGCTCGAAGAACACAGAGATGTCATTGTCATATGCAGAGCCGTATTCTGCACCACGAGAGAGGCGCAGGCACTCCAGGTGGCAGTGACCTTTCGGGAGAGAAAGTTCGCACGTCTACGCACGAGTCGCTTCCGCGTTCATTGCGGCGACAGTGACGCAGAGAGACTCCATCACGGCATGACGTCGCCGCGCGGTATGCGTCGAAAATTACTTCCGCGAACGTTTGCGTGACAACAACGCAAGAGCAACGACGTGCGAGGAAGAAAGGCTCGGGTGGCAACGACCGCTCGAGCTTTGTAGCATATATCTGAAACGCCCCAATGAGTGTCATCCATTCAGCAGCTGATTATGAGTGCCGCTGTCGCTTGAGGGATTACAGCGGAAAAGTAAGTGTACGGCAAAAGAAAGCAGAACCCTTACTGATGGTCGCGGTCCCGCTCTCCAAGAATAACCTCGCATTATTGCCTAAAGGAACGTTCCTTGACCTCAGAATTGGCGGTATAATGGAATTGCAGTAATGCAGTTACGGCAGTTTAATCATTTTTTGCTGTAATGAGCAATGAAGTCAGCTACTTTTGTGGGCCTGTATTTAATAATCTAATGAATGAATTCAAACGCGTAACATAGGCAAAATTATTCCTTAATTTGATATTGATATGTGGGGTTTAACGTCCCAATACCACCATAATGATTATGAGAGACGCCGTATAGTGGAGGGCTCCGGAAATTTCTACCACCTGGTGTTCTTTCAAGTGCTCCCAAATCTGATTATTCCTTAAGTTACTAATTACTTTCACGAAGTTACATCGGCTTCACTTTCCCTGCGGTATAAAAGAATGACAAGTAAATGTTTTTTTCTTTAGTTAAATGGAAGAATTTCACTTAAAAAAAGAACTAAAGCAAATTCGAAGCGGCCTGAAACGAAACAGCTACTCAATTAAGACACTCCGTTGAGGTGTTATGACGTCATGACGCGACATACTTAAAGCAGCATGCAAGCAGACACTCAACAGTATACTATAGAAGCGAAAGCTATGCAGCGTACGCCTGTGTCAGTGAAATCATACAAAATCGCTACGAATAATCCTCAAGAGAGAAAAATGTGTTTGATACCTCTGGCATAGCAATCGGTACAACACACGAAAGTGAAACGTGTCTCGGCAGAAGTAGTTCAATGTTTAATACACATCGACATATAATGTCTATTGGCGTTTAGTGGCTAAAGTACCCTTAGATGTCGATGCATCCATGTTGACATCTGGTGGCACATCTTCTCCACCATGACAACCACCGACTCGCGGGCCCGTATGCATTCTCCAGAGGCACTGCAGGCACCGGAGCATCGCGCAAATCACACTTGAACCGCAAGCGATCATAAACCGTGCAAGTGAAACTGAATGGGTTGCCACTTCATTGTGTGTTTTTTTTTTTTTTCAACTCGCTGCTCACTGCTGTGAAGGAGCATGATTTGAGGGTCGGCGAGCGTGCTGCGGATATGTGATTGGCATGCAGTGTCTTGGTAATAGGTCGCTTCAGTGAAGACACGGTCATTTAGGTCCTCTGCATCAGTGTCTGTATATTGCATGGCAGCCAGTTCGGTCGCGATGCGCTGAACTTCACAAACTCGAGAGACCAAGTTCTCAGCTTGAGCCGTATGCGAATGCGCTAGGACATACCCCTGCGAGGGTAGAGAGCGAAGGAGTGTGGGATACATACGCAGCGTCCGAAAAGCGCTTTGGAAATGCGCTGATGGCTAAGCGCACGCTTCTTATCAACGTGGATCAAGAATTCGTGGGTTCAATTACAAGGTCTGCAACATTGCATTTTTTCTATTCTGGTTAATTTCTTTGTATGCTGTCCATTTAAAGTTTAACAAAGTAATATCTGTGATGGAAATACGTCAGTAAAGTCTTGACCCCGGCATAAAACACTTATACTGCATACTAGTTGCGCACATCTACGACCCGAAGTGCATGTGGGAAGCCCGTGCACGATTCTTGCTCAATGTGCCCGAAAAAGTGGTGTCGGGAGCTCGGGTTAGCAGAAGCGAAACATAAAATAATTAAGGGGTCTTTATCCTATACTGAAAAATGGGGGCAAGGGAAGCATGACATATTACTCTGGTTCTTTCTTTCTACAGCATTGCGCCGAGTTCCCTACAAACTATTTCGTTGCCGGGCAACTCTTGGCAGTCCAGTAGACCCATGAAGCGCGGAGAGGCATGGCCTTGATGTTCCGACATGGCAGACCTGAGCCTAGGCCACTAATCTACCGGACCGAAATCTGTGATTTGTTAAGCGCCTCGCTTGAAAACACGCGCACGGGCACACGCACGCACACACACACAAATAATACACACAAATTATACACACAAAACAACGACAACGCCGAGAATTTCGTGACATCAGATGCCATCAGCGCCCCTGTTCAAAATGCGCCAATCAGTAAAATAGGACGAGGTAAAGGCCGCTCTAACGAAAAGCGACAGATCAACGGGACTACACGTTACGCGAAATTGTGAAAACACTGATTATCCAGACCACAAACACCACCCTAAACAGGACGTAATGAAGGCCATAGACGCAACAACTCTGCAACGAGTGGCCGAGTATATATGACCTTGATCGCTGGATACACGAACCACTTCACCGCTCATTCCTATAGACGGTGAGCACGAATCAAATTTGTTCGTGCACCTTTACCACGATATGCAAGCGTATACCTGTTGGTGAGCTTACGAAATAATAAGAAAAAAGAAAGAAGGTTAAGGAGAATCATAAAGACCAGATCATATCTAACCGTATAGACTCGTCCTCGTACGCTTCTGAAACGTGCAGTTCTATTTTTGGCCTGTGCTAAATGACCTGTTGTATTGATTAAAGGAACACCTAAGTACATTTGTAAGTCCGTTCGAACGCCCCGCCGCGGGGTGTCGGTAGTTATGGCGTTCGACTGCTCAGCCGAAGGTCGCGGGATCGAATCGCGGCTGCGGCGGCTGCACTTTCGATGAAGGGAAAAATGCTGTAGGCCCATGTGCTCAAATTGTAGTGTACATTAGGTGGTCGAAATGTCTGGAGCGAGCCCTCCACTGCGGCGTCTCTCAATCATATGGTGGTTTTGGGACGTTAAACCCCACATATTGGTATTACGTCCGTTCGAGAACTGTTGAAATATTTTTAAAGAACTCTACCCCCCCCCCCCCTTTAAGGCTCTTGCATTTCGCGTCGCGTGCACACAGCACTTATAGTGGGTGACGGGGGGGGGGGGCGAGGTCGGACCGACAAGCCTGGCAAGAAACTTTTTTGTTGTTATTGTTGTGTGCACATAGCGGCGTATCTGTTACCGAAAAAAATAGAGTGACTGAATACGTTACTCGTTACACCCACGAAAAATAGCGCGTTACCATGCTACGTTACCTACAAAAGGGTAAAACGTTACCGTAACTGAAAAAAAGTAACAAACGTCACTTCCGCCGTTACTTCACGATCATATATACTAATCAACGTTTCTGTTACAGGAACTCACAATATGATTTGTGATATCTCAAATTTATGTTTCACATAAAACTTCTAACTAAAAAAGAATTATATTCAAGCTGCTCATTTAACGACCATTATTTTACATTTGTACCGGACCTTAGCAATGTTACAGTGGCTTAAAGTTGCTTGTTACACGTGATAGCTTGTGACTCTGTCGGACATGGTGAAGACATTTTTCTCAATGTGACTTCATACAGTGTGACATTATCAGGTTCAATCATACACGCTAGAAAGCATCACTGAACTCTCAAGAAATTTACAGCAATCAGCTTTTTCTGTGTCCGAACAGCCCCTCAAGTGGAGATAGTCTAAATCGAAACTGGTGGTCTTTGGCCTTTGAAATTGCTTGACGCGCGCCAATGTTGGCAATCGCGGATGCCTGCATTGGCGTTTTATTTTTAAGTGTGAATGCATTTCTTAGTTGATGCATGTCAGGCGTCTGTCGGTGTCCGCGCGCCGGCAGGTGTTTTCTCCGCTCTCACCACCTCTCCCATAGCAACAGCTGCGGGCAGGCGCGCTTATCCTCTCCCCTAGCAACCGGAGCAGCTGGTGCGGGTAGAGTAGCGAAGAGTGAGTGGAGAGAAACTTCAGTAAAACTTGCGTTGGGTCTAGTTGGTACATAGCACAATGGAGGATTTTAGCAAGCTACGGAAACACTTTACGGAAATACGACACGGTTCCTTTCAGCATGCGCGTACAATGGTGGCGCATGCACACTCGTCAGCCGGTTCCGTGTTGTCGCCTTTCCGTAACGTGTTTCCGCAGCTTGGTAAAAGCCTCTAACAAGAAGTGCACTTCTTTGGCGCAAACATTACGGAAAAGGAGGAGCGTGCTCTGGCGTGTGAGAACGCTCGGATCGCGGGAGCTCGGCGGAGCTCCCGCGTGTGTGGAGAGGGTAGGCATTGTGCTTCACCGCTCTTTCTCTCGCCACTCGTTCTCTCCTCCCTGCGCCTCACTCTCCCCTCCGCTCGCTCGTAGGTACATATAGTGAAGCGCTCACCTCACTCTCGACAGTTCGCTGGCTCATGATTGATTGATTGATTGATTGATTGATTGATTGATTGATTGATATGTGGGGTTTAACGTCCCAAAACCACCATATGATTATGAGAGACGCCGTAGTGGAGGGCTCCAGAAATTTCGACCACCTGGGGTTCTTTAACGTGCGCCCAAATCTGAGCACACGGGCCTACATCATTTCCGCCTCCATCGGAAATGCAGCCGCCGCAGCCGGGATTCGAACCCGCGACCTGCGGGTCAGCAGCCGAGTACCTTAGCCACTAGACCACCGCGGCGGGGCCGCTGGCTCTTGAATGTGTAAATAAATGGTAACGGTAGAAATCCTCGCCTCGCCATTAATTTACGCCATTGAAGTTACTACGCCGTGTACTCTGGGTGCCAGAAATTCATTCGCATTTCCTCACGATTTCCTTCGGGGAGGTGGGGGCAACTTTTGTTAGGGAGGGGGGGGGGGCATTTGCATTGCACGTCTATGACATCAGATGCTCCTTGGTCTACTCCTGTCATCTTGTATGGGCCCCTCAAACGTATGGTCCATGCCTCGTCGACAGGAGCGCGCATGCACCGACGACCTACACAGAAAAGTCCTATTTTGACGGCGCGTTAGGGAAAGGATGTATGGCTTGGTCACGGAAAAAATATCTGTGCATAAACGTTTCTCGTTCATTTAAGCGTGTACGCATATCGCAAAAATTTGTGAGCGTTTGTGCAACCCACTGGCCACGCCACTGGCCCGTACGAAATTTAAAGATATAGAAAAGAGCGGGGTTGTTGACACCTCCTCATCCTTTCC
Organism: Rhipicephalus annulatus; assembly: GCA_013436015.1. NCBI lineage: Eukaryota > Metazoa > Arthropoda > Arachnida > Ixodida > Ixodidae > Rhipicephalus > Rhipicephalus annulatus. Next base: position 80,564 of record WOVY01002697.1, on the reverse strand, counting down.
CAGCTACGCCAAAGGTCAGACTCCCAGCGAAATAGTCTCCTGAATAAGTCCCGAGGAACACTACATCTGCAAAATTCAACAGCATTAAGCGGATAAACGACCACCGACAAACTAATTTCATCACCCATATTTTAAATTTTCCTCTGCCATAGCTGATGATGAAATGACGGGTTTCAGTTCTGTTTGTAATTTCGCCACATTGGCTCAAACGAACGTTCCTGAAACTTGGTATAACAAGTCTGGCTCCCCCAAAAGAAGATGCGCCTGATTTATACCGATTGAAAACTACATAGGTCCCGGTAGATGACGTCAAAGTATATATGATGTCACGGCTACTGGTTGCGGAAAGTATAAGGTGGCGTGGCCACACGTGTTTTCTTCTTGCGTGTTTTCACGCTTACAAAACGCCTTCTCGCAGCGAGCGTGGTTTTTTTTTTATACCACGATTGAGTGATTCACGAATGCGAGAACAAATGCTTTTATCTTCGCTTCTTCGCCATTTATTAAGAGCGATCGCGCAATCATTCAAACCTGCATCGTGTATTTTTGAAAGCGCTTGCTACAAGATTTAATTTAACTAAAAGCTTATAAATTGCCCGATAGCACGGCCAAGATTAAAGCCCTACCAAGCGTGTTTACGGAAGGAGATCATTTTAGCCGCCGTTACCTCGTGAGGCTCGTTTTAGCTATAGGTCACTCCCTACATGCCAAGGCGATTGATTTATTGATTTGTGAGGTTTAACGTCCCGAAACCACCATATGATTATGCGAGACGCCATAGTGGAGGGCTCCAGAATTTTCGACCACGTGTGGTTCTTCAACGTGCGCCCAAATTTGAACACACGGGCCTGCAGCATTTTCGCCTCCATCGAAAATGCAGCCGGGATTCGATCCCGCCACCTGCGGTTCAGCAGCCGAGTGCCTTAGCCACTAGACCACCGCGGCGGGGCCATGCTAAGGCGAGAGCGGAGGCGTAGAAATAAATGCCCTCCAAGTACGACCACTGAACCGAATTCAACGAAAATTGCGGCATTTTATAATTGAGAGCGTCACGATCGACAGATACATTTGTTCTGGTTGTCGTATCTACAATTTACAAATCTTCAAATAAATAAATGAATAATCCAGTTGAAATCATCGCAACAGAAATATCACTACATTAGCAACACCTCTCTACCATATCAATGTTCCTGTCTAGCTTTTATGTAATATTAGGTCAAACTACAACAGAAATATACAGCGACAGGCTAATGAAACGAAGGACTTTGTTTCAGCGGAAACGAAGAACGCGTTAATGGGCTCTACGTTTCCTTGGAAACATTGACGAAAGCCTCATTCAAGCTGATAGCTTATTGATAAAGATTATATTGCTCTCGAAGTACTGAACGTACATAGTTAAATAAGGCATGTATGCCGGTGCACAAGGGGCGCTAACAGGAAGGGGGGGAAAAGTGTTGTTGGTGCAAAATTAGAGGTCTCGATTCAGCTATAGGCTTTCTGCGCTATATTTCAAGAGTTCTGCAATTTGGCTCTCGATTTGGTGCCGCTTGCGACACCTGTGATTCAACGCTCGATTTTACGTCGTGCTGCATGCGTTCACCGGCACTTCAACACTATAGCTCTCCCGCAAGTTCTCGTCTCGTGGAAGTAGCGCAAGATATACGGCGTGGCCGCACTATACTTGCTGTCGATTTGACCGCTGCACCCAAACCGCTATAGTGTCACGCTGAACTAACACTAGAGGCACCTCTAGAGGAACCGGCGTGGCACTGGCACGAGACTTTCGTGAACTACGTCCAGAAGATGCAGCCAAATGGAGGAGACATAGTACTGTTGGGTTGGACTTACCGGAACTTCACAGCAGGCAGAAGAATGCTGCACCGAAACCCAACCATTTTTTTTTCCTGCGCTGCCCTCACGCCATCTTAGTAGGGGCCAAAAAAAAACAAAAAACAATAGAGCCTGAAGTAAAGCCTCCGAGATGAAGAAAGCTTTCGCGACTTTCCCGCTAGAAGAAGGGCCCATGCGCTGGGGCACCTTAAAAGAGAGAGAGAGAGAGAGAGTAAAAAAAGAGAGAAAGGCGTACTCCATGAATTTCGACGCTTGTAAAAACTCGATCACTTCAACGTGCTTACTTCACTCGACAGGCGCGGGTTCTTGCACTCCGCTTAAAGAAATGCGACAGTGAAAGAAGACGCGGGCTCGTGTACTTGGCACTGCATGCAATCAAATGTAACATCAGCACTATACCGCAAGTCATGCGCACGTGGAATGATCTTTCCGGTGATATCGTCTCTGATAAACCTAACACGTTTCGGCACAAGCTCGATATATTTGGTTGATATATGAGGTTTACCCCCGTATTCACAAACAATCCTCGACTCGACTTTCACCCTTCACTTGTCAGAGTTGAGCACTGCACCGCTGCTCGGCTGAAATTGACGCTGCGCTAATCGAGAATCGCACCACATTATCGTTGATATGCAGTGACTTGCCGTGCCTAAAGAAGGTGCTTCCATCGGCTTTCTCAAGTGAAGGTGAAGCTTTGAGTGAAGGGACGTTCTAGAATACGGGGGTTAATGTCCCAAAACCAACATATGATTATGAGAGACGCCACAGGGGAGCGCTCCAATAATTTCGACCACCTGGGGGGTTCTTTATCGTGCAACCCAAATCTGAGCACACGGGCCTACATAGACTGATATACTTATCAAGCTATTTTGTATTGTGACGTGTTACGCTCGTTCGATGAACGTGCAGTACTCATGGATGAAAACAGGACACTCGGAGCATGTGGCCGCCGGTACACGTGCCGTTGCTCGTGGGTGCTCATGGAACCAAGGTGTTGCATTGTGTTATAGATAGGGTGAGAACACCTAGAGCTCACGATTACTCTTCCCGGTCGCTAAAGAGCCGCATTTAGTTCACAAAATTCACACTGCCAGCCTGGCGCTGCGAGGCTCGCGCACACTGGCATGTCGACCGAACTGGCTCGATCGCAGCTACGCACTGCGGCGCCACCAGACGACCCTCTCGTTTTGCACACACATGCGCTGCGGTACGCATACTGTGCAAGTACGACGCAGGATTCAGCTAGAAGATTACGTCCTGCACACGTTCATAGATGCGATAAACATCTGCATAGAAGCACAGAAAGTTTACTTCATGGTTTCAGTCACGGCATTAAAGAAAGTGAGCCGCAAGCCTGCCTTCGTGCAACATGGAAACAATGTCGCGAGTCTTGCAGCGCCATATGTGCTAGCGGTGTGCACTTTGTGAGTTAAATGCCGACTCTTTAGTGACCGGAATGAATAATCCTGTTCGGTAGGTAGGGTGGCTGTTCCATATATAGGTAGATAACCAGCCTACCGTAGGTGTTCTCCCCCTAACTATACCACAATACAACATCTTGGTTCCACGAGCGCCCATGAGCGGCGACATATGTATTGGCGGCCACACGCTCCGAGTGCCCTATTTCAATCCATGAGTACTCCACTCTAGTCTGCTCTTCCTGAACTGTTCAATTATGATATATGACTGCATGATTAGATTTGTTACAATGTATTTTGTAGTTGTTATAAACCTGCATGCTGCAACGTCGTCCATCGCGATTTTACTTTTGATTTCACTGTAACCCCGCTTACTCAATGCCTTCAGGCTTGTAAAGTATATTTCAATAAATCAATAAATACACTGCCTGGCACTGCGCATAGAATGTACAAGGAAGGCGTAGAGGTCGTGACATTTGGATGTCCGGAGGGTAATTCACGTCTCATACGATGAGATTTTCTGACGATAAGTGGGTTTATAATAGCCTGTTTCCTCAAGAAATAAACAACTATAAGTGAGTGCCCGTGCTGTCTATTTGTTTTGTTTCTGAGCATGACTTTGTACAACCTTTGGCATCAGTTAAATAATAAAGTTGGCATATGCTCAAGAAGATGTGCTTTGTACAGCTGCGATTTCTTCATTTGCCGAAAAAGCAAATGTATGTATTTGGTGCGCGACTTTGCGCCGAACAAGCAACAAAGAAATCTCTTTCTTCGGTGCAACGGTTGCCTCACGGTATCTATACGTGCTTGAAGTGTATTCCTAGGTGAAAAACTAGAGTTTCGCGGATGTAAATGTTTCTCTGGAAATAGGATTGGAGGTCAGGCCAGTTGGTACGAGTGCACGTTACGGATGCACATGCGAAAGTCCAGATTTATGTTCGCCCACGCCTGCGCTGCGTAATCGTTATATAATGTCATCGATGCATGGCAGCTTGCTGTACGTCAATCGTATAGCGTAAAAATGACGTTGCTATGCAACTGCGGTACCGACAGCATTGCAAAACACAACACTAACCATGCATACATATATACGGCGACCGCGTCATATCACCCACCGGTCTCTATTTATTTGCACCAGCCAACGTTTATTTTGCGCTGGGCTCCACGGAAAGCGAAACATCCTAGCTCACTACGTGCTGACTGTCGCTTGAACTTTGCGAAAGGCAACAACCTGTCAAGCTTTGTTCACTGCGAGCAGCGGATGACACAGTGCTATAGCTAACGTTAACGCGCACCACGGAAAACATGGAATTCACGGCTTCAAGTTCAACCTCGCCTAAATGCACAGGCAGAACACGCACAAGTTCCATAGGTTGGAGCGAGTCGACTCGCTCAGACTCACATCACGCCGTCAGTTTGAGTGAGTCAGGGTGGACAATATTTTGATGAGTTTGAGTGCGGTTGAAGAAAATTTTAGTGAGTGCGAGTCTGAGTGAGTCCAAGTGAGGAAAATTTTGGCGAGTCCAAGTCCAAAGCGGAAGATATATTTCTTGAGCGAGTTTCACTCATGTTCACCGACTTACGGTCCCATCTACTCTTTTTCAGCATTATTATGAGCCTTACCTGGATTCATGTTTATGCTAACGTCTACCCACAAGTATTCCAAAACAGTATCGCTCATACACCATTTAAATTATTATTAATTAAAGTGGTGAATGCAACGGGAAGTGATAGCCCTCCTCCTCTATCCTTCCGGGAACTTCTCGATGTATGACGTCGTATTTTTCAATAAACATGTCCTCACTCGTTTGAAATCACTCATAACCCGTATTCAAGAGTACTCAAAAGGTGACATTAAAATCACTGATTACGTGAGGTATTGGTGTGAAAGAGCATTGACGCCATGATATGAAAAGCTAATTATAGACTTACGAACTCGTAAGTCGATTCACTCAGACTCAGATAGAACTGTGAGTTTGGGCGAAGAAAATTTTCGTGAGCGTAAGTCCGACTTGAGAAAATTTCGTTGACTCTGAGTCCGAGTGAGTCGAAAGCGCAAAATATATTTCATGACCGAGCCTGAGTGAGCTCTGCAATTTTCGACGACATATGCGTGTAACCACTGCTTCAATGCTCGTCGCAATGCTACATAACTATAACGCCACGTGCGTGGAGACAGCCTGCAACCACCTGAACACTGACGTTGAACCCGTTGAGCCGGCTGAGTTGACAATCAAAATGGCGACAGAAGAAGTTGGCAACAACGGCGACCGTCAAAACTTGCGGGCGTCGGCATGTACCGGTTAGAAGGCTGAAGTGAAGTGAAATGAACTTTATTTGGTCCTAGAGAACTGGTCAGACGCCCCCTTAGGAGGTGTCTGCCGCAGTTGCTGGCCGCGTCCACGCCGGGACTGGAAGACCGTGGCTCTCCACCCGTTCGCAGGCCTCCTGGACTGCCGAGTATTGTACTGAAAGTTCTAGGCTTTTAAGAGCCCTCTCCCAGTATTCTTCTGTGCTGAACTTTGCGCCATCTAACGCCGGGCACTGCCAGAGCATGTGAGCTAGTGTGCAGTTATGTGCCTCACAACTAGGGTATCCTGGAGTTATGCCATCAGCAAAGTGGCTGAATGTGCTACGAGCTGGGAATGAACCTGCCTGAAGCATCCGAAGAACCGACGACTGTGGCCGAGTGAGCTGACACCACCCTAAAACCGGGTAGGTGGCGTGCGTGTATGGAAGCTTCCTACTTTGCCCGTTTGTTCGCGCTACCAAATCGTCATAATGAATCTATTCCAACTAGCCCGCCTATCAACACTTCTGCATCTTTCCAGTCGAAAATGGGACATTTCCCGCCTGGGTTAGGGCACATTTGATATATCCGACGGCTAGACTCTTGCGAATGGAAATTATTTCATACACATTCGGCAGAGTAAAAACTGACACGGGAACAGAAGCACAAACAAGTTACCTAACCATCTTCTTCGGTCACAAATTATGATGCACTGTCGGAAACGCGTCCAATTCGTATGCCATAATTCCAAGGCACTCAGTATTACAATCCGAGAAAGAAAAATGAAATAATCTGTTGTTTTGTGCGAGTTTCAGTAATTAAAGTCAACGAGTGTGCAACTAATTATGTAACTATTCTGCCACCAGACAGCTTCACTGTTTGCGTAAAAACAATCGACTATTAGACCCGAAATGCAAGCACGGTTTGTTTTTCGGTTGTATTCGTTTTGAGCAGAGGAAAAAAAAATATACTTTTCACGTTAGTCCTGAAACGCGGCACGTCGAGCGATCGTCAAACGTGGCGGTGTCTTCATTAAGGTAATCCTCTGCAGCAATCCCAGACAACACAAACACAACTTCGGGACGTCCTCAGTATGCCTGCGTGAGGACAATATGACGTCCTCAGAATGTCCTCTTATGGTACTAGAAAGGCACTAATCCCGTCCCCTTGTCTATACACACAACAACCTCAGTCCACTCAGGAAGCGTGCAGGAATGTGCACCTCGAGTTTCAGGCCATTTGAAAAATCGCGCGGCGTGTTATGCATCGTACGCAACGTGTACGCCATGACTGAACTCGAAGCCATTTTACCAGGAAGGATTAAAGAAAAATTGCTGGAGTGGAAGCGCCATCAATGCCTTGCCAGAAGAATTGAAGCCACCTTTTGTCACTGCCAAGATGGCGGAAACATGCTCTTTTCTGATAGTACCCACTTAAAGATCAAGTAACTTTGCTATGTTGCGTAAATGCTATGTTAGTTCTGTATTAAAAGATAGTTGTTCCCGACGAAATAACACACAAACAAGTATGGGATGACTGAATCTTTAAGGAACTTTGCTTCCAATTTAGAGGCTCACGAAGGAAAACTAGTAACACTAAGACGCACTTGGAGCACTATGCGGTCCGAAAATGTTGTCACATTAAACTCGTTGGGCCTGCGAGGGAAATGCTTCGTTTGAAATCGCTGAACGGTGATAACTTATCATGCCCCTAGTAAGATGGCCGCCACAGCCACCACCTTGCCAGAGGAACGGCTTCACTTCTGCGCAGTCATTTTCACTCCAACCATTTTTTAAATCCTCCTTGCATTTTACTTATCTTCCAGGCACAAGCAACGCCCAGGTCTGTCTTAATGCAAGGTGCCTATATAATAGCATAACTCGAAAGCAAAAACCAAATAAAAAAAGCTAAACACCGTAGCATGCCTTTTGCATTCCATAAATCTGACACGTGTTAATCTCCTCGTTTCGGTTGTTAAACATCTACAACTCCCCAATAGGGGGGAGTTTGACATGCAGGAAAAGTACTTTGCAAAGCACTCCCAGACAGTGCGCGACATGCGCAACTTAAAGATTGTTTTGACTGCTTCCTGTGATGCTTAGAGCAACGAGTTGCGGGTCAATCAGCGTCTTATGACGTTTGTTATGCATCCCATCCCAAAAGTTGAAAAATCGGACTAAAGAGACCCAGCACTGCAAGGTCAGTTTCAGAGGACTACAACTTTGTGAAACCGACAAACACAGAAACTTTTGACCCGAAAATTTATTAAGGAGGACGCTGTGCCCAAGGAAGTTGAAAAAAAAAAAAATCTTTATCGATTTCAATGAAGTTCGCCAAGTTTTTTTCTATATTTTGTGCCGATTGCAAATATGCCTATTATTTGCCCAGTACAACATTTAGTGTTTATTAAATTACGGGTAGCATTTTGGAAGCCACAGTTAGCCTAGATAAAGTTACAAAATAAATGAGCATACCAGAATTTACCGGAATCAGTGCGGAGTGCAAGAAAACAATATTGGGACGTTCGAATCCCATCTGATCAACAGTTGTGGTACGCTGAATATTTTTCACTGAAATGCCAGCTTGACAAGGACTCATTTGCGATCATTCAACCTACCATACCTTTTGTTCAGGTGGCTGTAGAACATCATTCTCGTTTTCTTGTGTTCAACCCTCATAACGAATAGGTCGTATTAAAATGCTTGTTTACTTTGTAACCCTCCGTTTAGAAATCGATAGCTACAAAAAAATCATATAAAATGTTTGATATTTAAAAACTAATTTTACATAAAAAATAATTGCATATTTGAAATCTGCCCACAAATATAAATTTGTCTCAGTAGAAGAAATGAAACAAAACTTCAGGGCCTACATCCTCTTCGAAGACAGCTCGAATATCTCGCATCCTACGGCCAGTTTAGACTGCATCAAAATTTTTCCTGGATTTCAGTGGCCTAGCTGAAGCAAGGCTTCTTGCTCTGTGGCTGACAAGTTGAATTTCACAGGTCAATTTCGAGCAACCCGCTCCACGACTAAGCGCTCCACTTTGATTCACCTCGTCGAGCCGCATTTCATACACGGTGCTATCAATTCAGGGGCACCTCTGCTGTTTTTCACGCTTTTCTTAAGCATTGTGAACGTGACCAACCGGATGTGTACGACGATTTTGGCTGTGCTCCCTGACGTGCAGTTAATTTATCGCTGGTCTATCTGGTTTGGGCCACTCTGCAGCGGACTTAGTTACCTCGAAGATTCAGCACACCACTAGCGATCTATTGCTGGAGTTCACCATATATGAACTCGTGGAAGCAGCCAAGGCCTTAGTGCTTTATCCACAAAACATTCCAATGCCCAAAAATAGTTCAAAACATTTTTTCCCCGTGTTCCACATAAAAGCTCCTTGAAGTCTCCACCTGTAACTATGTGCACATGTACTTCCTTAGTTGGTGTCGGGCTCCTCTGTTATCAAAAACGCTTTATACAGCCAGTGATACAGCAAGCAGCGACAGTCCAATCCATAGGGCTTTTGAAAACTGGGTTGCTTATCTGCCCGGATTTAAACCTTCATGTAAAAACAAAAAAACAAATACAATACAGTAAATACAAGATGCCTCTCACAAGAACTGGCGACGGGCAGTAGACAAGACAACGTCAACGCTGTCACCCGGGTAAACATTCTTCGAAAGATGGCAGGAACAAGCTGGGGGAGCCACCCAACATGAATGGTAAACGCGGCAGTAATTGTCAATCGTGTGCTTTTCCAATTGCCTCTGATCTCTCCAAGTGAGTCGCAGTACGAACGGCTAGAAAAAACTTCATTGTAAAGGCCTCAGAGCGGCTTTGCGAGTGCCTAAGCTTGCAGCGAGCATAAAGGTGCTTCATGAAGCTCGTCTTCCGCCGTTACGTCTTCTCGCCTCTCAACGACTGCCGACTTGGCAAATCGAGCGCAGGACGATCACTATTCAGTCGCCTTCGGCGACGCGCGTAATCGCGAGCTTTCGTGACCCTCAACACCCCTCGCCATCTTGGCATCGATTTCCCCAAACAAAGACAACTTGGACAAGACCCACCTTGGTCACACGAGGATGTCGACTGTTAGGCGACTATACCACAGACGCACAGCAAGCATTCCACACGCACAGCAGAAGTACATTCTTTTGTACTTGAATATATTGAAGAAAAGTACGCCGCTCATTTGAAAGTTTTCACCGATGGATCAGTCGACATAGTGCGCGGGGCAAGCACTGCAGCTTTTGCGACTCCGTCTCTAAAGGCGTCCTGGGCAGCGCGACTCGAGTGCGTTGTTTCATGGACATCATGTGAAAGCGTGGCAATCCAGGCAGCCCTGAAGGAACAGAAGCTTTGTAGGCAGCAACAAGTCGTGCTGTTTTCGGACAGCAAGCCCACTTTGCAGCGGCTAAAACATGAATTGGTTTTGGATCAATGCACTCAGAGATCACTGCAAATCCTTAAAGACCAGCATGGTATTGGTATCAACATTAAGTTTATGGATTCCATCACATGTGGGTATAGCGGGTAATGAGGCGGCCGAGACTTGCCCAAAGTGTTCTGGAGCTTACACCAACGAAGAAGGCTCCCAAAGACAATCGGCATATCTTAAGAGAAGCTGTCAATAAGCATTTTCACTCGTTATGGCTGACACCTCACCAGCCATGTGTGACAAAAGGGCTATCAAGAGAAGAGGCCTGCTTGCTTCATCGCATCCGAACGGGATCAGCGCGTGCACCAGCATGGCTCCACCTGATCAGACTCTCCGCGACACCATTGTGCCCAAAGTGCAAGGAAAACGGTGACATAGAACACTATTTGCTTAAGTGTCATGAACTTAAGAAGGAACGGCAAGGTTTATTTGAGGAACTGCAACAGTTAGGCCCGCCATGTGACAGCGTCACTGATAGTGTGTTTCCGCGTAGTCACTCTATCTTCAAGCAACAGGTGTCGCGACTTCTCTTAAAATTCTTGGAATGCTATAGATCTCGCATGCGAGTGGTGATAAGGGACAATTATGTTTGAGGTATAGTGCAGCGACATGGAGTACCGGCACAACACTGCATGTGCAATAGCACAGAGGCCGCAGTCTTATACAAGCTTACGTCGCGCTATGTACAATTGTTATTTTAAGAGCCTGCTCGTGGCTAGTTAAAAAACAAACAAAGGACATTAGCTACACTTACCAAAGAGGAAACCGGGCGGGAAATTGCCTGCAAATTATGCAAGGCTAGATCCACCGACTACCTACAACATTCTTAGCCTTAACCTTATAAAATGAAAAAGAAAAGGTCTCAAAAGCGCTGTTAAACAGGATGCAAACTCTTCACAGTGAAGTTTGATTGTTCATGTTTAGCAGCCTCAACTTCTGGACTAAACTGTCTCAGAAGTTCTAGGGCCCCCTAGCCAGTAGGAAGGGGGAGAAGGCCGTCCAAATGCTTTCATCACGTCGTCGTCGTGCGCTCGATGGCCTGCAAGTTCCAAACTGTGATTTATGTTGATTGATATGTGGGGTTTAATGCCCCAAAACCACCATATGTATATGAGAGACGCCGTAGTAGAGGGCTCCGGAAATTTCGACCACCTGGGGTTTTAACATGCACCCAAATCCGAGCACACATGCCTACAACATTTTTGCCTCCATCGGAAATTCAGCTGCCGCAGCCGGGATTCGATCCCATGACCTGCGGGTCAGCAGCAGAGTAGAGTACCTTAGCCACTACACCATCACAGCGGGGCAAACTGTGATTTATGTAATGGTGCTTTGCGAGCAATGTATTTGAGACTACTACATGAACCACTATCAAATTCTTGATGCGTTAGGCTTAGCACGTGTGGTTAAGTAAACAAACAGCTTATGTTGCCAATAACGACAAAGCCTATCTGATGCTTTGTACCGATAGTGAGATGACACAATGTGATAGCTCATTACACCATTCATTTGTTGCTTTGAGCGCTTTAGGCTAGCGTCAAGGGCAAGTTCAGTTCAAAGAGGGCGGTCGTGTCTGCAAGGGCACTGCCATGCCGATTTTTAACTGCAGTTACTGGGGGTTACTGATAAAATTATACTTTATAGAAATGCAATGAAAAATAAACATGTTTTTCCTCCCCACACATATGGCTTGTTTACACCCAGTAGCTTTGGCAGTGCTGAACAGCAGTGGTGAAACAGAGTATAGCGGGTTTTGAGGTGGTGAGTGCTTTGTTGTAACACTGCAAGGCCGGAACCTTGGGGAACACAATTCACGTACTTACCTACAAATGTTTAATGAACTGTTTTACACGTCATGAGCAGCAACGCTGGTTTCCTTTATATACAACACATGAACACACTAATGAACACAATGCAACGAAAATGACACTCACTCGGCATCTTGTGCTGATCAGAGTTACAAATGATATTGAATAGTATTTACAGCTTGCAACCTTGCATACAGATAATGATCGTTCCAAAAGGATTTCTTGACGAACTGCTATGAGATTTTGCCCAGAGCAAAAAGGATGAACATGAATGTTTCAATAAATTACATGATGAAAGTAATAAAAAAAGAGGATACAATCTACGAACTCCGGGTTATGTGCTATAATGCACTACTGAACAAATGCAAGGACTGCAAGCTTTCCTTTGCAAAATGAATGGACACTACTGCCCACAACACAAAATCTTAACTGTATAAACACTCAAATGTCAACAAGAAAGCTATCTAACTGAAACTACATGAACACAATACGAGCACTTTTTCACAGAACTGAAAGAACTCGTAGTAAAACAGCTTAGCAGCAACTCCTGCTTGAAGTATACAAAGTTCTGAAATAAGTGAAAATTGCGTGTCATGACAAAGTTAATGTGTTAAAAAAATCGATACAAAGAAAGTGTAGCATCGACTTGATGCCAGAGGTTTTAAACGACACCAACGAATTTGTAACGACAAAGGCACACTTGAGGTATTTTTGTCAGTTGGAAGCGAAAATAAGACTTCCAGCTACACTCAAGGTGATGAGAAGATCAAACTTGGTAATGCAGTGATGACAGCCCCTGCAGTTTAAAAAAAAATGTCCCGCACAAAGATAAAGATTGCTTCCGCTATTGCATAAATTTGAATGCTATCTTTTAAAGGTAACCTGTATTTGGCAGGCTGATCCAAGTGCTGAAAGTCTATGCCCAAGGTTTAAAAACAAGTTCACAGCAGTTTACAGAGTACTATGCTTCTTTCATGTGATGCAGGCACATCCTAATCAACACCAGCGAAACAGTGACGAAGTAATGTTGCTGTTTTTGGGTTTACATGGCTAGCCAGCCAGAAAGTGGTGGTACTGCTTGCCTCAACCCTGCAGTTCAAATGGTGATCGATATGAAATAAAAATAACCCACGACTTAATGCACAAGAAACTAATTGGAGATGGGGAGAGACTTGGTAATGTTGTTGTTTTTGGGTTTACATGGCTAGCCAGCCAGAAAGTGGTGGTACTGCTAGCCTCAACCCTGCAGTTCAAATGGAGATCTATGTGAAATGAAAATAGCCCACAGCTTAATGCACAAGAAACTAATTGGAGATGGGGAGAGACTTCTTATAAGGAGATGACTTGTATGAGCTTGCTTTCCTTGAGGAGAACAGGGAGGCGGCTTTGGGCTACGAAGCGGCGGCAGGCCGCATCGGTTACTTGAGGACAGTCTCGGAGATCCAGGTGGCGCAGCCCTACACAACGCCGCAGTGCCTCGAGGCCCGTGTCCGACACGTTCGCACACCGCGAGACATCGAGCGCCGTAAGTCGCGATGCCTTAGCGGCCCCGAGCACCGCTATGCCCATGTCCGTGACACCCCGGCAGTTGGACAAGTCCAGACGGCTCAAGTTGGGCAACTGGTGCCCCAAGAGGCGCACTGCCACATCCGAGATATCACAGCCCGCGAGACGGACCTCCACCAGAAGCCGAGGCTTGGAACGAGCGTCAGGTGCCACCAAATCTCGTACTGCCTGGTCTCCGAGACCCTCGACCCAGCTGAGGTCAAGGCAGCGAAGGCGGGGGCAGACTCCAGAGCGCAGTGCCGCTACAACGGCGGCCGCCGAGCACCCGCTCAGTCCCAGCTCGCGCAAGTGCGGCAGGCGAGGCAGGAGCCAGCTGAGCTGCTTTGCAGACACGTTGGTCCAAGCCAGGTCCAGGCAGTAGGGCTGCCTCCTCACAATGCCTGCAAGGGCAAGCGCCGTCACACGGCGCCGTGACAGATCCACCCGGCGCCACATGCCAGGCTCCACACACCACCGGTTCCATGCTTTGCACACCAACTGGCACTGCGACAAATCCTGGGGACCGAGGTAACGCATGACCGGCACCATCACTTCACGCATCAGCGCGTAGCATGTGGTGCCGTCGCCTTGCAGTGCCTTCTCTACCGGCTGTTTGGCCTTCTCTACGTCTTCGCGGAGTGGTGCAGGTCGTACTAGGTGCATGGGCTTGCGCAGGTTGCCACGGTCTCGCAGAGTCATCTTGAACTTGAACTCGGGCGGTTGTCCACAGCTTTTGCTCGTAACGTGGATATCCGGTGCAGTGGCCCCATTTGTGGTAGCACTCGAAGAGTTCCTGTTGTCATGGTTGTCAGCACTATGGGCATTGGCTGCGATGGCCGCCAATCCGTTCTTGACCTCGGGCTCCTCGCTGGGGATGGCCGACACGGCGGGAACCGCAGGAATGGCCGCAGCCTCAGCGAACTCTGGCTCTGAACCCTTGTGTAAGCTGCGCATGGACTTTACCACCTGGTCATGGGAGCTAGTCGCCGAGACCTTGTCCCCCTGGACCATGGTCAGCCGGGAACAAGATCGGACATAGTCATCCTTGCGGGACCTGCTTAATGCTGCCTCAGAGTTCTCGTACATTTCCTGAAAGTGACCAGTGTGAGTACATTCAGAGCTCCAAAAAATAATTCAGGAAAGAACAATTATATAACGGAATAACAAGTATTTCGACACTATGCACTTAACATACCTTTAACGTGGCCGTGATAACGAAATAAAGAAGTTCAATGATAGTTATCAATGTTATATTACTGAACAGCATTTCATGCTGCTTCGTATACACTGTTTCACAATTACTACAGGAGGACATACCGTATTTACTCACATAATGACCCCCCCCCCCCCACTTCGCTCTTTGAAGAAAAAAAAAAGTTTTTAACGTATCTGAGCATTTTATTTCGGTGTGATAGCCAGTGCCATTGACCATCGAAACAACCTTAAATCATGTCACTATATCATAAAACAACAATGTAATAAAAAGTCAAAACATAGTTTACCAACTATACTAAACAAATGTGAGCAGCGCGCACGTGGACGTCTATCGAAATTTAAAAGTCGTGCCTTTTGCGGCATAGCGCCATCTGTCGAATGCAGAAGAAACCTTCAGCTTATAGCACCGTGCAAGCAGAGCGACGCGAAAACAAAGAAAAAAGAAAGCACAACCGCTACCACGGCACAGTGCACCCGCAACGTGCGTGTGCCGCCATCCGACACTGCGCTTTTGTTGACAATCAACTAGCACTCTAGCAACATGGCCAGTATTGAACTTAAAGTTGGTCGAGCATGCGCCAGAGCATGAGAACCGAGTGGCTGGACGACACTTTTACCGTCAATCCGTGCACATTGGCCTATGAACGCGCCATCCGCAATTGCGCCTCGCGTGCCGGGACACGTTGGGCACCCGCCGCAAGCAAGCGGGGGGGGGGGGGGGGGAGCAAAGTCGCACCCTTTTTGCAAAAAATACGTCACGCATTTCACGGGCCAGAGCAAGGACAGCTTACCTTAGTGGAGAGCGAAGTTCTCAAATAGAGGCTCCGTAGTTCTGCGCTGAATTGAAAGCCAGCACTGATTGAACAGAGAGCTTTTAATTGCCCTCATGCGAAATTTTTGCTCTTATTGACATCAAATATTCTGACTAAAAAAAAAAGTGGGGTTCATTACGCGAGTACATACGGTACTCATTTCACAGAAAAATATCACTGATCAAGCTTACTAAGCAGCAAACATTAGAATATGCAAATAGTTACTAGAACACATGTCATGGTGTAGTATTGTCCTAGACGCAACTGCATGCTCTTTTCAAAGCTTGGCACAACACAACCTCATTGTAAGGTGCAAACACAGTTCATAAAATATGATTTACGTTGAGATGCACCGGAAAAGCAAAAGCGCATTTAGAACAGCACATACACTCAAGCAACTCATGGTACCACAGACTTCTCGCTTATCAGTGTTTACTTTGCTGCCTAGAGTAACTCGAGAACAAACTATCAGCATGTCTTTTCAGTACCCACAGTAAAAGGTTCGAACAATAGGGTTTATCTAAAGACCAGCTGAAAATTTTCACTTAATTTCATCATCATCAGCCTGACTACGTCCACTGCAGGACAAAGGCCTCTCCCATGTTCTGCCAGTTAACCCGGTGCCAATTTATACCCGCAAACTTCTTAATCTCATCTGCCCACCTAACCTTCTGTCTCCCCCTAATCCGCTTCCCTTCTCTGGCCACCTAACCTTCTGTCTCCCCCTAATCCGCTTCCCTTCTCTGGGAATCCAGTTAGTTACCCTTAACGACCAGCCGTTATCCTGTCTACGCACTACATGCCCGGCCCATGTCCATTTCTTCTTCTTGATTTCAGCTATGATATCCTTAACCCCCGTTTGTTCCCTAATCCACTCTGCTCTCACCAGAGAAGGATTGGCCACCCTGGTGCAGTATCTGGCCACTACCTCCCACATGCATACGTCAAATAACTCACTTAATTTACCACACTTGTAAAAACAGTGAACGAGCTGAACTTCGTAAACATTACGAGAAATTTCCTGCAGTTGTAAACTATACCACAGTTGCTAAAACAATAGAGTTTCCTAAAATTAACTAGAGGGTACTCCAGCGCTGCCATCGTGGGAATGATGGGTAGTACACGAATTCGCCTAGTCTTCGTACTTGCGGGTGGCAAATCGCACTGGTGGTTTCGTTCATTGCTGTACTTCGGTTTTGTTTCGAAGGAAAGAACGAACCCTTTTGAACTCGGCGACTTGATTTGAAATGGTAAGCCTAAAATATTACGGTAGTGAATCTGTTGGTTGTTTTGTGACAAAGCAGTGTATATATAGGAAACTCTACGGCTAAAACTACTGTGGTGCGGAGGAAGTTGCATTGGTGGCATACAGCCACTCAATTAAGCATGGAGCCCTCAGTTTGAGGGCTCATTATGATGACATGTGGATTTTAGTGGAGCAAGGGTCATTCTAGGCCTAAGAGCGCCATGAAAGATCGAGTTTTGAATTGAATGAGTTGGATCCGAAGGATCATGTGGTATGGGTGGCATACAACACCTTCTTGTAGCACAACGCCCACAATAATTCAAGGCGCTTGATCCAAAAGCTGTGCAGTGGTGTTCCTCAGAAAATACAGTCGTCTCCCGGTAATTCGAAGTCGCTTAATTGGAAGTTTCGGTTAATTAGAAATGAGCAAGTGGTCCCATCAGTTTTGCATACAATCGTATAGAAAAAAATGCTCGATAATTCGAAGTTAAAAACCCATAATATTGGTTAATTAGAAGTTTTTTCAATCGACAGTCTCGTCGCGACCGTAATTTTACAGTAAAATGGGGAACTTTCCATATGCCAAAACATCTGCCGGTGTCTTCGCCATCACTACTGTCCGCAGCGCCACAAATCTTGAAGCAGCAATCTTTTTAACGCTGGCGAATCGCATCGGCGGCATCAACTGACTTGTCAAGACTCGAGTGTGTGACCGCGTCACCCGCGCGCTGGGTTGATTCCACACGTGTTTCCGCGCTTCCGATTTTGAGTGTTGTGGTGGTGACTTACGTTTGATAACGGCAACTTGTGGCCCTTACCGAACGCTAGACCTAGCGACGAAAGTCAAAGTCTTGAACGAAGTTGACCAGGGAGGCACCGCCAAACAAGACATTGCAAGAAAGTACGGCATTAAGCCTAACACGCTGTCGACATTCATAAAGAATAAGCGCTCAATATTAGATGCGTTTGAAAGTGAAAAATTCAAGATATCGCGGAAGAGGGATGCGCACCGGCGCCTACCCCGAGTTGGAGGAAGCACTGCTGATTTGGATCAGAGAGGCACGAAACAACAAACTTCCTCTCAGTGGTGAAGTCGTCACGGCAAAAGCGTCATCGCTTGCTGAAATGTTGGGCATCAACGACTTCGCTGCTTCGGATGGGTGGCTTACGCGTTTCAAACATCGCCACGACTTGGTTTTTAAGAGCGTGTGTGAGGAGAAGGCGTCAGTCGGTGAGGAAACGTGCCTGACATGGAAAGCGGGCAAGCTTCGCGAGTACCTCGAAGAATACCAGCCGGCAGACATTTTTAATGCAGACGAGACTGCGCTTTTTTATCGGCTGCTACCGGACAAGACCCTGACATTTAAAGACGACGACTGTTCTGGAGGCAAAAGAAGCAAAGAGAGAGTGTCAGTGCTAGTCAGCGGCGAACATGACTGGCACAGAACGGTGTCGCCTGCTTGTGATCGGGAAGGCTGCCAAGCCTAGGTGCTTTAAAGGCGTGAAGACGCTTCCTGTGGATTATGCCTCGAACAGAAAGGCGTGGATGACATCCGATATATTTAAGGACTGGATCACCAAACTCGACCGCAAGTTCTCGCAATCAAGCCGTAAGGTGTTCTTCCTTGTGGACCAATGTAGTGCCCACATGAACGTACCTGCCTTGAGTGCCATCCGTCTTGTGTACCTGCCTGCAAACACGACGTCCGTGTTGCAGCCCATGGACCAGGGCATAATAAAAAATGTGAAGGTATTGTATAGGCAGCATCTCGTCGAGCGCATGCTTTTGTGCATGGACAACTCGTCGCAATACGGGGCGGGTTTGCTTAGTGCCATCAACATGCTAGCGCGAGCTTGGAGCCCGCGTGAAAGAAGAAACCATCGCCAATTGTTGCGGGCCTGTGGTTTCATGGAAAACTCGGGGGATGCTTCTCCTTGTGCGCCAGTGGAAGTGCAAACAAATGAGCTCGACGACGGTAGCTTTCGCGCCGCTCTCCGTGACGTCCGTTTTGACGAGTACGTCGCTGTGGACAGCAACGTCGAAAAATGCGGTCCACTAACGGACAGCGAAATCGTGCAGATGGTTCGGCCCCATGACTGCATTCCTGAAAATGACGATGACGATGACATCGGAAATGAGCCACCACCGAGGGCTGCCGATGTAGCTGCGGGTCTTGCTCTTGCGCAGCGGTTTTTTGTTGGAGAACACAACGCCGAAGAAGCACTTAGACACGTGTATTCCTTACAAAACTTGCTAGCCGCAGCCAGATTCGGCAAGCAGAAGAAGATGACAGACTATTTTTCCTAAAAACTGTCGCGCTTTTAAACTAATAAAAGTGCCATTTTTAGTGCTTTTTGCTTAATTCGAAGTTCGTTTAATTCGAAGTTTTTTGCGGTTCCCGTGAATTTCGTATTAACGGGAGTCGACTGTACTCCTAAGTGAGCAAGTAGCTGAGAACTGCACCTCAATGCCATCATGTAATGTAGCTGTAACCAGCTGGGAGCACCTACAGTGTGGTCTATTTTGAAGGGCACTAGATATCACATGTGAAGTGCTGTGCCTTCTTCAAGTCTTCATTCGGCGGTGGTGGTGTGTGCTTGCTTCAAGGGTGTTGTCAGTCAACCTCCAGCAAAATGTTGGAGCATGGAAGCTCTATCCAGTTTTTAACTCGGAATGAAACGAGATTTCTGCAAGCTACGCGTTCTTCATGTCTAAGCAAGAGTGCACAAGGGTTTGTAGCAAAGCAAGAACATCTCAAGAAAACTGCCATTTTGGAATTTTCAACATGCACTGAAATGCATGCTGAGGGACTTTGCCAGTTATAATACCAAGAATGAGGACACCCTCTGCAGGTGTCTGGCAGGCAGGATGCTCAAGCTGAAAGAACCTGATGAGCTTGTCTTCATGAGAGAGAAGGCAAATGAAGAGCTTGAGATGTGAAGCCAGGCATTCCAGAAACCGTATGGAGAGAAGTCTTTGTAAAGTTGAAGTGGCGATTTTCGCATGAATTCAGCTTTACCATGCTGGTGCTGAGAACTGCACATTTTTGAGGATTGCTGGTGAGAAGGAGAGCTCTTGGCACTGGTCACCTGCCATACTGAACCAAGGGAATGTGTCTCCATCGTATGAGAACTTACAGCGGAAAGGATGCAAGCTACCCATGCTAATTGAAACAGGGTCACCCATTACCATGACATGCTACTGCAAAGTCAATAAACCAACAGAGCTGATCTTTCACGGTGACTTCACTTGAGACTGTCATGTCACATAATCGCTGAAGTTTTCATCGTCCCAACTTAAAGGGGCTCTACTTAAGCCATGCAGCACTTTTTAAATAGTCAAAAAAACGCTGCTGATTGTTAGTTGAGGCTCTCGAGAACACCAGAGCCAAACATTATTGTGCAGCACACGGCCTGGAATTTTCAATTAGTTCTCAAATTCAGCTAAGGATCGTTCCTAATGCTCTTCACAAATGATGCCATATACCGTACTTACTCACGTAATGAACACCCTTCTTTTCTAAAAAAAAAAAAAAAGAGCAAAGTTGAAGGGGTGTTTATTATTGGAGGCAAATTTTACCAAAACTTTTCCGGAATGAGCAAAAAATGTAATGAAGCAAAAAAAAAAGTTGTCGCTTAGCCTTTTGCTATTGACACACACGTACACTGTTCAGAAATAGCTTCTTTGTTACACCTCACTCATCTTCGCTGGATGGGAAGGCACCATCTTCTGCAAGCTGTCCCCGCGCTGCCTGCGCACGCCATATAAGCGTTTTGCACCTATCTTTTCTCGCAATCGCGAAACTACAACAGCGGTATCTGCCTTGATTTCGAGGGGCGCCCTGAAGCGTGCGCTACGACGCACTTTGCCAACTTCACGGCATACACGCCTGACGACCGCGCCGCCATCGTTGATATTGCTCAGATTCATAACACGCGTGTGA
Organism: Rhipicephalus annulatus; assembly: GCA_013436015.1. Lineage (NCBI taxonomy): Eukaryota > Metazoa > Arthropoda > Arachnida > Ixodida > Ixodidae > Rhipicephalus > Rhipicephalus annulatus. The sequence continues at coordinate 59,991 of WOVY01002697.1, read as the reverse complement.
TACAACATCTCTTTCTAGTTCCGTCTCTTCCTGCTTGGCTTCCAGTGCATTCGCCAGAGCAAGAGAAAGCAATTATAGTGTGACGCTTCACCTATTCTAAATATTTTTGCCATGGTCAGGCAATAAACTCTGATGATGCAGCTGTTTCATGGAAACTTCGAAAAGTGTTGCAGGGCCTGTTTAATAAATGATGCAACATCATTTTAAGCTATTGCCTGAGATAGCCACGCCTGTTTCACTACTGCTGGGCTTTTGGAAAATGAAGAAGAGCTAGTAGCCATGAGCAGGCCAACCATGCCAACTCGCATGCATGCATGCGACTGTGGTTTGCATGTACATAGTCCACATCAAGAATTCCAGAAACCGCTCGAATAATCCCACATAGAATTTCTTTGACATGACGAAGAGCATTTGGAGTGTTTGAAATTTGTATCATGGTGTGACCGGGACCAGCCATAATATCCACGGAATTCTACTGTAATCAACAAGCCATGCATAAATCTACATACACTCACACAAGAGAATGCACTTCCTTGTTGCGATGTTAACGACACATGGCACCGTCATAGCCACAATCGTACAAAATAGCCAGAGTACAAAACATTTGTTTGTGGACATATGTACTATCGGCGTCAAATAAAACCCAAACAGCAGCAAGCCTTCGAAGATGGCACAGTGCGTGCCGTCCAGTTCTCCCGATTGAAAGGCGCGCGCATCCTGTTCCGCAGCTCTGCGCATATACAGTAGACTCTCAGTGAACAGAAATATGTTAAACGAAACTATTGCCTGTGCAGTGCTTGGTGTCGGGCTTGTATTCGGCACCCAATGTTCACCTCTCAGTAAACGGTACTCCTGTTAAGTAGAACATCATTTCCCGGTCCCTTCAGAATCCGTTTACTGAGAGTCTACTGGACTCTCAGTAAGTCAAAATTTGATATACGACACTCGGGCGTAAATGGACGGAACAACTACCTCAGATACGATTGGTTTCATTCCTGCATACTGCAGCCCAGTACACCTCTCAGTAAATAGAACTCCTGTTCAACAGAATACATTTTCCCAGTCCCTTTGGGTTTCGTTTGATGACAATCCGCTGTATGCAAGCCTGTCCACGGTGATAAGTGGACAGCGCGCACTATACAATCACGAAGGCTTGCGGCTGTTCGGGTTTCCCTTGTCGCAGATAGTACACTACAACCACCTAAGTCGTCACCTTACCCCTCCACTGTCATCACTGCTGAAGGCTTCGTTTCACAGTACAAATAGTCGAGGATAGCTGTTCTCCTTGTTGTCCATGAGCGTAGGCGCGCCTACGACCTCAAGGCTTTCCGACACAATGTCGGAAGACCGGGGCAATTTCTTCGGATGCCTCTGTTTTCTTCGTTTTTTGTGCTGTGAAGTTGGGGACGAAACGAGCTTTTCATCAAGTGTAAACAGGAACATACTTAGGACATTAACACAAAGTGACTCCTGCCAGAAGCAGAAGTTTTCCAGGAACTGCAGGATTGCTGCTCCACTGTTTGTTTTTTTAAATAATGCTCTCCTACTCACCTCGTCGCTTGCATCTCCTTTCTTGACTGCTGCTGGCAGGTGCTGGATCGGCTTGTCTGACAAAGGCACGCCGTCATACTCGAGAAGTTCTTGAGGTCCTTCGGTCTTAATCTACACATGCCAAACATTGGGCACAGATCCTTTAATTGAATCATACCCAAGGCAAACGATAGATGTTGATATGAAACGTCAGGGCAAATACAGTAATGGAAGTGACATTTTACTTTTAGGAGCAGATTCTGCAGCAGATGACAAAATATTTCTAACGACCCCTGGTGTAGAAAGCATCATTTAAGCATGCCATAATTATTATTACTTACTAACAAACATTACTGCATGGACAATAATTGTAGCTAATAGCAAGAAGTAAATGGTTAGCTAGATGGATGGTTACTGAGCACTACCTAAGGTAAGCTACATATATTTAAAATGCTAGTACTTGTGGCATGAGAGCAATTCAAGCAACAAATAAAACTAGGCACAGTCGCATAGAACTATCACCAAACCAGAAGCTTAAAATAGGTATGAGATTAAAGAAATGTGCAATTCTCACACGTTCAAAAAATAGCCAGCATAAAAAATAAAATAAAAATCCATTTAAATAAAATGCCAGCTCTTGTAGCATAAATGAGGTCGAAGCTGATCTAATGATAAATGTAATCAGTAGCACATCAAAGTCGTCACAGCTAGAGTTAGTAACCACTATAAGAATGAACTATCATCACACACAATTCATCAAAATGATCTGTTTGGCAGATTCAAAAGTACACCTGAATAAGACACACACAGTGCCAGAACTTCTGGCATTGCCAATGCGCTAGTGTGCAGTTAGTAAGCGAGCTGCATACTAGCAGACTAGGATGATAAGTATATGCAGCTTGTTACAGGGGCGAAGCTCCTTAGGGTGTGGTTTGCTCCCTCCTCTGTAGCAGCAGCAGCAGCAGCAGCAGTAGCAGTAGCAGTAGTAGTAGTAGTAGTAGTATGTAGCCACTTCTAGTTAGTTTTAAGAATTGCTCACTAGATGACGTTGTGTGTACATGTGGAAATAATATCACTTGGAAATAATCTCACTTTATGATGTTTGTGGTTTTCATATACAGTTAAACCTGAATATAACAAAATCAATGAATTCCCGAAAAAATTCGTTGTAAAGAGGATTTCGTTATATGCAGGTTCAGAACAAAAAATTGAAAAATAAATGTGCCAATTAAACAAAAGGGGGACTGAAGGCAGAGCTAACCCAAAACACTTACTTTACAGTGAAAAACTGCGTTATTATTCCGATAGCAATTATATGGACACTCTCTATGGGTTTTTGCCCTCGCCGCCATGTTCCATAAGGAGCCCAAATTGATAACATGCACACGCGCATCGTAAATTTCACAAGCGGGTAAAAGCACGCGAGCGATGCTGAAGCAGAGATCAAATGAGTCAACCCATCCTTATCGCCTGGAAATTGCATAATATAACACTTCCCGCCGGTTAGAACTGTCGCCGAATGCTCAAACAGAAAGTAAACCACCTGTTTCGAATGCGCAAAAAACAACGCAGGGAGGGGGGGGGGGGATTGCAATAGTGAACTTTGATTTTAAGGGCTGTCACGAATCCTTCAGGGCTGTCCCGATTTTGCCACGAATCCACAGAACGACGGCCATTAATAGCCAGCCACAAGGCAATGCAACAAATTGATACTAACGAGTGGCAGCTGAAGCACCCCAACCTCGCTACTTCCAGCGCAAAAAGAAGAAACAAAGAAAGAATAAATAAAAACGGTGTCGTGGTCAACCAAAATGTGCGCCTGGGGAAAATTAGCCGTGCTTCACTGCAGCACAGTGGTGACACGCGGGCAGCTTATTGCATGTTTCTCGCAACGTCAGCGGGTCACAGCTAGGTGCAGCTGGGATTGTAAAGAAATTAATAGGACAGTTTAGCGGAAATTGTGATGTATGCGAACCTCCGAGTGCTGGTTGTTCCAGCAATTCACCTCTTTGCACTGCTGGCGGAGGTTTTGCCAGAAACACTTCAGAAACTAAGTTCGAATGTTTCAAAGATAATTTTTTCTACCCAAAACACATCGCGAGTTTCGTCATACTGGCCATTATTAAATTCATAATTATAATAGAAAGAATGTGCGAATGGTCGCATCATGACATGCTGACAAAGCAAGAAGAAGGCAACATGCTGCCCGCATGAAACTACTGTGTTGCAGTGAAGATGTACTGTTTATTGCAGGTGCACATTTCCATCAATCACGACCGCACTTTTTTTTTTTTCGATGGCAGCAACAAGGCCGACCATTCCTTCATGTTCGCGGCAAAATAAAGACCAGGTAGTGCTGGAAAACATGACCTTTGGAGCCGCAAGCTAGCCGGCACAGCAAACGACGAGCACTGATTAATTTGAATGGTTATAAGTTCCTTGCATCCCACTTATTGTATGTTCTGTTAATTCGAAAACCCGCTTAATTTTAAGCTTTCTCACGGCCCCAGTGACTTCGAATTAACGAGGTTTCACTGTACGTTGAATGATGGCGGTGGCAAAAAAAACCAGCTGAGACTGTCCATGTAATTGCTATCGCAATAAAAAAAAAAGCAAGTCCGAATGTCGTCGGTGGCCACACCATGCGCACGCAGTGAAACTATGCACGTGCACTCAGCATCTAAAACCAAGAGCGAACAACACGGACACAGACACAGATAGTGTGGATAGTTTACTATACAGTAAAGCACCCTCCATATGTGATGCTAACTAAAAGCGTGGCACTGCTGACACGCAAAAGTATTTTTTATTTTGGTTTAGAAATTGGGGGGAGGAAGGCAGCCAGCATGTGCCCGCGATGGCGAGAACGGCGGCAACGCCGGCTCGTGCAAACCCTAAAGCCCCTAAATACTAGCACGCCCGCCTGTTTAGGCCGGCTCGCCTAGCACTCACCCGTGCGCAATAATGAGCGCACTTTTTCGCCTGGTGCGCCATGCACACCACCGCTGCACTTTGTCAGCGGCGGGGAAGCCGCGGAAGATGCATGCTCGTACCAAAATGCCACAATGTGAAGCAAAGCTAATAGATTGCCTACGGAAAAAATTCATCACATCAAAGTTGTCTCCCGCTGTTACTTTGTTACATACGTGTGCATCTATGGAGCAACGGTGGAGAATCGAAAAACTTCGCTATACTGTCGAGCCCAACTATATCGAACCCGTTTATATCAAATTATCCCGTATATATAATTCCTAAACAAGGTAAATGTACAGTGAGAATATATAGCAAAAGTTACTGTTTTATCGAACGAAAACAGCAACGACAACTGATACATCGAACTCCATGTTCCTCAATAGTGCCCCAGCAAGTTGGCTTTCCCTTGCGGTTGCGGGGAAAACTGCCGGCGCCACCCAAGAAAAAGTTGGTTAGACCCGGTTGTGCACGGGCGAACACCTCCCCGCAAGAAATAATCGTGGCCCGCTCGCAGCGCTTACAGCCAATCAGAGGCGGTCGTGCTTTCTCCGAGAAACTGAGGTGGTAGAAGTGAGTGCCATTTTTTCTTACTTTATGCTTGAGTGCCTGCAGCTGCCCATTTTCCTCGAGTCCTCATCCAATGTGGTCTGTGTTGGTGGTGTTCCCTGTTGCTCTGTGAACTGTGTTGACGCGTTGTCGTCATGGCTTGTGCAAAGAGGCAGAATTTGCCGTTCGCCATGAAACTCGAAATCATAAATCGGGTCGAGCGCTGTGAAAAGAAGTCCAACGTCGCCGCGTACAAAATTCGTAGGAGCACCTTGAGTACTATCCTGAAGAACAAGGCAGACATCAGGGCCAAGTCGGACAAAAGGCCAAATGCCCGTGGCGCCCGACGTGTGCGCACTGCTGTGTACGAAGATGTTGAAGTGGCCGTTCACAAGTGTTCCCGGGTGCTGTCCATGGATCGACATTCGACGAGTTTGTCAGTGCAGACGATGATGTCGCCATGACGGGTCAGCTGCAAGATGAGGACTACATTGCAGACGTCGTGCCGACCACGAGTAAAAGCAACAGCAAAAAAGAAATTGATGATGGCCCATCGCCTACATCCTCCGAGGTGATTAGTGCACTTGCATTGGTCCGGCGCTGTTGCGTGAATGTGGAATGTTGCGGCCTCAGCTGCTTCGACTCCTTGGACAACGTGGAGGCATGCGTGCTGTCGCAGGCAGTGAAGTTGTTGACCCAGAAAAAAATCTGGGACTATTTTGTACCACAGTAGGGGTCGCAAGTAAGCCGCCATATTAATAAACTACTTTTTTTATAATTTATGATGTGGCTTTGTGTCAAATCATATACCGGGCCTATATAAATTATTACATATATCAAACTAATAATTGTTTTTTGGTGAGTTCGATATACCCGGGTTCGACTGCATCAAGGAATTCGTTATGTGGAGGTTCGTTATAAGCAGGTTTAACTGTAGTTGACGATTTCATATAGTTGACAGACAGACGGACGCTTAGCAACACTCATCATTCACTCTGTGGATATGCTGTGAATTTTTTGGTTTAGTGTAGACTTGCTCAAGAATCACACAGTTGAAGTCCATTGTATTTCCGTATCCTAATGCCATTTTAACGCAAGTTCGGAGCAGCTACTAGAGAGTTTTAGTGCTGGGTACCCAAGCGGCTTGCATACCCAGGACGTCGGGGCGGCGGTATTGCGCATGCGCGAAACCCCAAACAGATGCGTCGCAAGATCGCTGGGGCGATGGGGCCATGCGTCCGTGTGGCCATAAACAACGCTGCCACCACTGGCCTCCTAGCAGAGATAAGCTGACCTGGTGCACATGCTGGCGCATCATGTTCATCCCATCCCACAGCGCCAGTTCTGCTTACCAAAAGTGGCCCACTTGGCACTCTCATCGCAGCGGGAGGCCTCAACCCAGAAGGCCTCCCGTACACCCATTGAAAGTTTGAGAATAGGTTGAGGACGTTTCGACCCCAATGCCTCTAATCATTCGCTTTACCAGGTGTGACTGCTCTCCCATCGAGCGCCAGCTATCCTGAGGGAAACTTCGGAGGGAACCAGCTACTAGATGGTTCGATTGGTCTTTCGCCCCTATACCCGGATCGGACGATCGATTTGCACGTCGGAATCGCTTCGGACCTCCACCAGAGTTTTCTCTGGCCTCGTCCTGCCTGGGTATAGTTCACCATCTTTGTTGCCCGTGACGTCGCCCACCTTCACGGCGAACCACGCTTCACACTCACCTTCACTGGCGGTGGATCAATAGTGATTAAATTGTTTCAGCCAGATTACCAAAGCTAGAATGGCCTAGAACATAGAAGCCAAAAACATGCAAGCCCCCGACCAGTTGAATAGGTGGCGCCATCTAGCGGGGCCATGAAGAACCAGGAAATCACAAAACTTATTGCAGAAACGTTGTGCATTGTACATCTCGTGCAAAAACTGCGCAGCGGTGTTATTACAATTGAGTTACTCTTTTAATCAATTTCACCTCGAAAAAATTACGCGTAAGCCATTGTGTTCATGACTGTGGTTGGACGAAGTGTCACAAGATGTCGACACCAACGTTACAGTAACCTTGTTCTTTTCCTCTTTTTGCCAATACAGTCGAATCCCAGCACAACGAAGTCCGCTTCAACGAAATTTCCGCCACAACGAAGGTTTTTCTATTCCTTGTCGATGTCCCATAGGGTATATAACGCTTCGAAATTCCCTCCAATACGAACTACTTCACGGCAGCATTTCCACGAAGTTTTTTGCGGGACAGGCACGAGCAAAATTATTCAAATTACAGCTTATTGAAATTCTCAAAAGTGTTTTAATGCCTTGACAAACCATGGACCTTAATAACATTTAAAAAAACACACACACACACACAAGATGTTGCTCAGAGCGTGCATACTGGGCGCGACGGTGACTCGCTGCGCAATGTAAACAACACAAAGCCGCCATACATACCGCGATAGTGATGGAGATGCAATCAATGCAACGCGCTCTCATGTATATTCAGAAGAAACGTTGGAAACGTTTTGAATCGTGTCTGTGTACAAACAACACGCATTAATTGATTTTTATAGTATTTTTCATCATTTTTATAACGTTTGTGAGAATGGTTTCAATGTCAGGAATTTCCAATTTATGTGTACGTACGTACGTACAAAATTGGAGATGCGAGGCGAATCCCGGTAGAGTGCGACGATGCGTTCGGACGACGGCTTCCGTTTCCGGCGGCTTGACTAGGGCTAGCTTCTTCACAACGAGCGATCGCACGCTTTGGTCATTGTTTGATTGTTTCCCGAAGGTGCAGTAACGCGATTAATGATGGCGCAGCCGGCGAAAAAGCGCAAGTTTTTGTCGCTCGAAGACAAGGCTCGCATCATCGCACAGGCTGAAGCTGGAAAGAAGAAGACACTCATCGCTGAAGAGTTCGGGATTGCGGCGAGCTCTCTGTCAACTATATTGAAGAGCAAGGACGCGATAGGCAAAGCTCTAGCTTCAGGGACGTCCGCTAAGCATAAGAAGGTGACCCAGCCAGTGCACGAAGCCTTAGACAAGGCTGTTTACACCTGGTTCGTGGAGACGCGGGCCAAGAAAATTGCCCTTAGCGGCGATATTGTACGGCAGAAGGCGCTGGATTTTGCCTGCATGCTCGGCATTGATGATTTCAAGGCCAGCGTAGGTTGGCTAAACAGATTTAAATCCCCCCACAGCATCATCGGCAAAGTGTTGTGTGGTGAAGCCGCTTCGGCGGATAAAGACTGCGCCGCCGCGTGGACGTCGGCCAGCCTTGGAAGCATCCTTAAGGACTACGCATCATCGGACATATACAATGCCGATGACACCGGTCTATTCTACGAAATGTTACCGAACAAGATCCTGGATTTTAAGGGGCTGCGCTGTCAAGGAGGTAAACACAGCAAGAAAAGGATCACCGTGCTACTGTGCGCCAATATGGACGGATCAGATCAGCGACCGATTTTGGTCATTGGCAAAAGCGCAAAACCGCGCTGCTTCAAAAGAAATCGGCGCCTTCCAGTGAAGTACGTGGCCAACAGCCGGGCGTGGATGACCCGTGCAATTTTTGGAGAGTGGGTCGAGGAATTCGACCGGGACATGGGCAGGCAAGGCCGCAAGGTTTGTCTGCTTTTAGACAATTGTTCCGCACATTCCATTGAGGACACGGAGCTCGAGAACGTGCAGCTCAAGTTTTTGCCACCGAACTGCACGTCCATCATTCAACTTCTCGACCAAGGGGTCATCCAAAGCGTCAAGTGCGCGTACCGCAAGCGCCTTATCCAAAGGCTGATTTTGAACACTCGGTTGGGTCGCGAAACGAAAATCGACTCGTTCATGGCGCTCCAAATGATCGCTGCTTCATGGTGCGAGACGGGGAGCGCCGTAGTCGCGAACTGCTTTCGCCATGCCGGATTCGCAGTACAGTGTGCCGAGACTTCCGATTCTGCGATTGAAGCTTACGGTGGCGACGCAGACCGCGATGAGGACAGGTTGCTGGACCAGGACGAAAAAATCGCAGTCGCTTGGGCAGACCTGCAGGAAAGTGATGTGCCCGCCGACGTACATATCAGCGAGTTCTTGCAAGCCGACTCTTGCTTGGTGGTGCGCGAGGAAATGACGGATGCAGACATCATAAAGAGCGTCCAGGAAGATGGTGTTTCGTCGGACGATGATGACAATCGCGCAACGTGATCCCGCACTACCACCGACTTCACAGGTGCTGGACGCATTCGATATCATCAGGCGTTGCATCGGGTCGCAGGACGACGATGAAGCAATGGCTCTACTGGCAGCGTGCGAAAGTCGTGTTGTGCCATCGCTTGGCAAGAAGCGGAAACAGGAGAAGTTGAGCGATTTTTGGCATTAAAGCTTGTTCTTTTGGTTCAGCAAGTCCTGTGTCACGTATGTATTTCATCATATCGCGACAACGAATTTCCGCAATAACGAAATTTTGCGCCCGCCCCGTCAATTTCGTTGTAGCGGGATTCAAGTGTACCAGGATTCTGTACACGATAAAAACAAAAGTCTCTCTATATTGCGCCAACGGCGATTCAAAAATATGTAAGATAAATGCAGTTAGCATCACCATTTATTGTTCGCGAGAACGTAAAGGTATGCACGTTTACGTACGTACGTAAATGTTTACGTATGAGGAGCTCAAAACGTTGGAAGACATGCGTTTCCGTAAGACGGTAAACGCAAACCGGTACCCGGCAACACGTTGAAGTAAAGAAGTATACGTACAAGATAAAAGTTACACAGAGTTACACATTACACCATTGTTCTGTTGTCGCGCTTGTCGGGACTGCGACCGGCCGCCTGGATTGCTTGGGATCGATGGTGCCGGCTTCAGTCGCAACTGCGGCACATACGAAAAAAAAGTTTTTTTTTTGTTTCGGGTTCATAAATGTCATATTAATTAAAAATGGTTTATTGAAAGTAGTTTACTTCATGCCACTATGTATGTTTAATTTAACATTTTAAATCGTAAATATACTTTAAACAATACTTACGCGACAAGACAATATGACGCTGCAAGCGCATGTGACCTTCGTGCGGCTCGCATTTGGGTGCGCAGTGCTATAAGGCATTCCAATTGGGTATGGGTTGGGTACGCAACGCTGCGCGCCCCCAAGCCCGCAAAGCCCCAAGAGCTTGCGTACCCAGCACTAAAGCTTTGTACTAACAAACATGACACTTTGGAGCAGCACAGAGCAGCATTTCTATTTTGGAACAGTTTAGAGAAATCATAGCAGCACTCCCATCCCTGTAAATGTCAAATATGGATTGCAAGAGAAGACACCTGTGGGAGAATTCTGCAGCACAGACTAAGCAATGTAAAAGTAAGTTTAAACTGTGCACAGTGACTGCACAGCCAGGTGACTAACTCTAAAAATAACGAGCAACACAATAGCCGAGCACTATTTTCTGAAGTAGGTCATTTCATTATCAAGCTACAGCATCAGTTGGGAATGGGAACTCAAGCTATAACATGTGCCCAAGTATTTTGTTACTGCAATCCTTAAAATGGCATTCGTCAGACTATTTCAACTTGAATGACAAGACTGTACACGTCTCGGTTCACTGGGAAACGCAGCAGCTGTGGCGTCTGCCTCAGCGCCACTTAGGGTAGAGGGCTTGCGCCTAAAAATTTACTTGCCTTCTTCTTTGGTGGAGCACCGCATGGATCAAGTTCACTTTTGCAAAGCTCGCCTGACGCCTCGTACGGTCTCAACGTCAAGTTGAGCGCAGGGTTGCCTGGAACGGGTGTTGCCGATTCCAGACCCGGCATGTACTCACACTCCGACTTCCCGTCCTGTGGACCTTTCGACATTCTACCTCGAGTGTGCCGTGGCTGCAAGAGAAATAGCACTCGCAGGGGTGCAACAGCCAAAATAGAATTTGGAGCAATTTCTGGAGCCGCGCACTATAATCCAAGTTTAGAGCAAGTTATGGGGCATAAAAAAATTCATCATGAAAGATGATCGATTTGATTAAATTGTGGGGTTTAACGCCCCAAAACCACGATATGATTATGAGAGACGCCATAGCGAAGGGCTCCGGAAATTTTGACCACCTCGGGTTCTTTTAACATGCACACAAATCTGAGCACACAGGCCTATAACATTTCCGCCTCCATCGAAAATGCAGCCGCCGCAGCAGAGATTTGATCCCGCGACCTGGGGGTCAGGAGCTGAGTACGTTAGCCCCTAGACCACCGTGGCGACCAAATTTGAAGCAGTGTAAAAAAAAGAAGGCTTCCATTTAGAATATATGTACAAAACATTCAACCCGCCAAAATCGTGCAGAGAAAACATGAGCACTCCTATTTAAATAAAGGTAGCATTCTGAATTACTCCCCAGAGCAAAAAATGATGAAACCCACATTAGCATTTGCCGCGTTTGTCGAACCCTTGGACTGACTCTGAAAATTCAAATGTGGCTCTGCTAAGCTGGTGACCATGAAATTTGGGAGATTTTTTAAAACAAACTGTTGTACAAAATATTTTTTTTAAGGTCAGCAGAAATATCATTCGCTGCGCCTAATGATTGACAGCAACTTTTCAGACGTCAGCGGCCGTACCAGTACCCATATATTACGCGGAGCATACACACATCAGTAACTGAACAAAATGTGCTGTGTCCCGTGACTAGCGCTAACAGCCCATTCCAAATCATTACATTTTTCCGCAGGACACTAGTGTACTGCGGCAAAGGTGGCTTAAGCACCGTTCTGCGCAGCTTGGAAGAAGGCCACAGAGGAAGAAATAGTTAGAAGGTGAAACTCCCGTTAAAACGGGCATCGGCAGGTGCCCAGATAATGCCACATAAAACACAAAAATAACAAATAACCGACTGAGGCATTTGAGTTGACAGCGTCTTGCGGTGCAAATCTGCAACCACGAATAATAAAAGAAAAGGCAACGCTACCTGCCGAGTGCGGCTGAACGCGCTACGAATCCCGGCTTCGTGAATGCGGCGGAATGAGAGCAATACGCACAATCATTTCCCTCATCAACAAAAACGATGGAAATTCCCTTTTCTGCTTAAGACACCGCCAGCATAGTTTCGCTCTCCGGCAATAATGTGACATTATCTGGTCCCATAGAGAAGCAGAGTTGCACCTCTTAAATGCTTTTTCCTCCACGAACAAGGCCAAGCAATTTTCAACTCCCCTCAAATTCTGCCTCGACTTTTTTCTCTCTCTCACGGTGGTGTTAGGTTTTGGAACCTAATTTCTTGACTTGCTTGCAAGGCGCATTCAACCAGATAAAGTAACAACAGCGCGCGTCCGTCAGCCTGGGGACTGGGCCGGATATCTATGGCCAAGACAACGCAACTTCAAGCCAGGAAAATATTTACGTATCGTTGCTATGGCAATTCAAGTGGTAGTTGGCAATGACGGCGATCGCAGCACGTAGATCTCGTTCCAAGCCCGAAAAACGCTGCATACGTTCCCAACACGTCACAACACACAAAAAGACAGTACAGTCGTTCTCTTTTCTTGTGCATTATCTATTTGCACTCAAACCTGTTCCAGAAACTCTTGAGAAGCGATTTTCTGGGCAACGAAGTACTGCAGTTTCACACTAAAATGACACTACGTTTTTCTCAATAATAATTCCTGAATTTCAACTATGCAACACAAGTTTTTTTTTTTTCAACAGATGGTTCAAATTTGAGAAGCAGGAAAGGAACCTTCAACAGTAATTTTTAACGAAACAGTTCTTTACTTTCACAAAAAAACTCGAAGATGTACTTTTTACGAACGAGGCCTGTTGTTCCAAAACTCATGACCACCACTATCTGTCCCGACGTGGGAGGGGCCCACTACGTGCTAGTTCACACCCAGACTGACATAAATAAACTTTTTTCTATACCAAAATGCGATCAACGCAGCCAGTACAGAACCTGCGTATTTCAGGTCGGCAGCCGAGCAACGTAGCCACTGCGTCACCATGGAGACAGCCACCAGTCTCCTCTAGGCACACTTATGCGAGCCTACAATGGCAGTGTTCAAAGCTGTGACCTAGATCTCAGCAGCACAACATAGCCACTCAACAATAGCTGTACGACAATCGCTGCACGCGTTCAGTTTTTAGTATACGGACACCCCTCGAGAAACACTACGCAAGGGGAGATGGGAGTATAGAAAGCCCACCTTGACCTGGTCGGGCTTTCCGTCGCGGCAGCATTTGGGGCACTCCCAGCTATTGGGCAAGTCATCGCTCACATTGCCCGGCAGTCCCACCAGATGTGGGTTGCGCTCGGTTAGGCACGCTGGGTGCACTATCTCCCAGCACTGGGAGCACTCCATCAATGAGGAACAGGCCTCCTGGTCCGAGCCAGGCTGCGGGGCGCCCTTCTCCCAGCCGTCCCGCCCGCACAGCATGCAGCACGCTGTGTGCGGAAGTACGGGCTGCCAGAGAGAGAGAGAGAGAGAGAGGGAAACGCGTGTGAATGTGCAACTCACACGACTTTCTTTCTCACTGCACTTTACGAACAGTTGATTGATTGATATGTGTGGTTTAACGTCCCAAAACCACTGTATGATTATGAGAGACGCCGTAGTGGAGGGCTCCGGAAATTTCGACCACCTGGGGTTCTTTAAGGTGCACCCAAATCTGAGCACACTTTACGAACAGTAAATGCAGCTGTACGACAAAGCACATAATAAAGGTGACAAGATGATATTCTAAGGAGTGTTATTATTATTATCTTTGATGCATTGGCACTTCAGTTATTACTTTTTGAATACTAAACCAAGTACAAAATGCAAACCAACAAGTGGCTGCCAGTAATATTCCCATGTCTGCAATGGCAAGAACCTTTCGTGCTGATGAACTTCTTTTGGTCCATTGCTATACACAGTAAAGAACAACAAAAAATTATTGAACTTTGTAACTAATGCCCACCTTATTTGTGGCTGTACACAATAGAACATATGCCTCTGCATGTACACAGATTAGGAATATGTACAAGTGGCTCTGTTCTAAAGAAAATTTTGGAGTAGCATTTCTGTTTAGCAAAATCGCTTAACGATGCAATTACAACTGCCTCAAATTTCGGTGCTTTTGTATTTCATCACTGCATGCTTACAACATTGTCTTGGTAAGCAAACCTTACTATTGTATGGGACATTCCAAGTCATCGTAGGTTCCGTTTTATTAACGATTGTAACACTCCAGATAATGCAAGGAAAATGTCTTCGCATCTGCCCGACTGACATTTCCGGAACTTCAGTGAGCTGCTACTGCGCCCGCAAAGGCTATCAAAGCAAGTGCAGTTGTACAAGGGAAGCGAAGGGGGCCCACTCACCGCCATGCACTGGCGGCTGATGCAGGACTGCTTCATGCGGCCGGGCCCGCCAAACTTCTTCATGTCCTTGCAGAAGTGGCAGTCACCGCAGTCGGCACGCAGGCAGGCCTCGCACTTCTTGCAGCGCGTGCGCCGCCGCCGGGCCCCATTTTTGTCCTTGTCCGAGCCCCGCCCCCCCTTGGACGACCCCTTGCCTCCCAGCGGAGGTAGACCCACTCGCGGCTTGCTCTTCTTCTGCACCACAATAGAAAGCGGTTGGCAAAGGTTTTGAACAGACAAACTGCCATTTAGCCCAGAGACTACACTGCTTTTTTGCATATACACTTAAGCATAGATTGAACGATACAGGATATAACAAAGTATCACTTATAGCGAAGTAAATAAAGAATATTGCAAAGTACAGTGTTAAATATATACCTTTATAACAAGTTTTTTAATATAACGAACTTATTTTGGTGTAAGACGCAACATTGTTATAGTGAGGTTTGAGTGTAGTGTGTAGATCACTAAGAGACTTTTTTGATAAGACACACCAACAAATCTTACTACTGATCTTAAACACATGATGCGAGGAATACGATCTATTTTTTTGATTAGCACAGACATTGTAAGATTCCTTCATGATTTCCATGACTTAAAGCTAACCCTTGTGTAAAACTGGGATAATTGAAAGAACTAATCATGTTAATTAAGATTTTATAATTTGGGCATTTTTAGCATAATGTTGGAAAAGTGTATCTCTCTAATCTACTACTGAGAAAAGTCAGCGAGACCAGAACTTTTTCTTTGTTCATGGTGACCCTTTTGCTGCTGTGGCATGCTGCTGCAATGACTTTACAGCTTCTACTTCATCCACGAAAATATGTCACGTTTCATATGACACCTTTTTTTTAAGGAACAAGTTCTCAAACAGTGGCATACGCGTAAAACCCTTGCAGTGCACAGCGCTCCTGGCACTGTACGAAGTTATCGAGTGTGGCACAAAACCAGAAACTCTGCCGCCGAGGAGTTTGGCAACGAGCAGCACGAAATTCCCCAAAAGTGAAAACATCTTTGCAGGTGGCCATCAGAGATTACCAATGCCCAAGGGAAGTGCTACCTCAAATGACGATGAGTGAACTTGTATCAAATCTTTGATTTCTTGATTAAGGTCAAATTTTCTTCTATTACACTAGTCTCACCCCAAATCTGCGGTCTTATTGTTACTCCCCCCGAACACCCAGCAACATTAAAGAAGCCCACCAGCATTATCGTTCAGTAAATAAATGAAGCGTGTCGTAGCCCATCACTACGACTGCTCCAATAATAGAAAACAAAGACAAATAAATAAATGTAAGAAGACCGCTGCCTCCAGTTACGGTGCGTGAAATCACCATTACCTTGCTCTCAGACCAGAACAGCACCGGTTTGTCAGTGATTGCAAGCACTGGATCATCATGCTTGTGTTCCTTTACCACGCGCTGAAAGAGTGAAGAGAAGTGGCATTAAACACATAGTCACAAGTGTAAGAAGTCTAATAGGAGAAATCATTAAGAGAGATGGACTCGAACACCAGTGATACAATGCTAGTTCTCCAAGGCATTTCAATAAGACCAAGCACTCCTCCACAGTAGTCATCATAAACTGCACTGCCGTAGCGGCAAAGCTGTAGACAAGCTTTTTCGTGAACGCAGTATATCATAGTATTAGTACACAAGCAGCTCGTATGGTTTTCGGTATGTGCAGTCGAACCCTGCTACAACTAAACTGCAGAAAAAAAAAAATTTTGTTGAAGCGAGAATTTCATTGTAGTGAAATCGAAAAAGGCATAGCTGACCCGAGTTAGCAAAACAAAGGAACTTTTAATCCCCAAAAAGCGTGGGCTGCTTGCTTTTCGTTCCCAGCAGTGTCATGATGGGATTCTCACACATGCATGAAGAACACCATGTTGAAAAGCACGCTAAAACAATGGCCACAACGGCTTTTGTGAACGAACTTAGCAGTTTCACTAACACACTAACACTAGCAGCTGTCTGTTGTCATGTTGTCAAAGTCAGACAATGCCCAGATGGAAGCGTGGTATCATGGAGCGGTGACTTGTGCCTTATTGTATGCTTTTCTTATCATCCAATAGTCCGGGCTGGCTGATTTTGTGACCACACCAGTGACCCCACTGCCCAAGCGCAAAAAGAACCAAGAGCTTTGGCATCAAAAAAGGCATTGTTCCGCGATAGCATGCAGCAGCAGCATGTACAAAACTCAATGAACTGAAGAACTAAGCTTTAGCTTTGGATTGGCTGTGGTTCAGAAGCAAGCTGGACACAAAAGCAGAGCACTCTCATCGCCATCAAGCAATGGCGGCCCACATGTAAAACGGCTGCTGTTTCTGGTAGTGTCAATGCGCATTTTAGACTTTGTAGATGTATTTTTATGTTCTGAAAATTCATAAAGATGTTCACGATTTCGTTTACTGTATGGAATTAAATATCCGAACATGGAATTTCATTTTCGTATTTTGTTGAAGCAGAAGAAAAGATGGTCTTTGTGGCTAGAATATTTATGCATTGACTCCTATGAACTACTGACGGAGAAATAAATATTTTGTTGTAGTGGAAATTTTGTTGAAGCAGCCTTTGTTGTAGCAGGATTCGACTGTACAGTACTCACAGATAGCAAAGCCCCAATTTAAAGCTAAGTAAGGCTTCTACTTTCGTTCCCACCATTTAAGCGCAAGGAGCGGCAGTACTATTTCACCTCAAACACTTGAATCAGAGCTAGCATCACCTGAAGGCAGACAGATTCACAGCATAACGCAGTTATCTCGATCAATTGCACATGCCAGTGCAATTTTAATCAGTGAGCACTTTTCCGGAAGTGTAGCCATACTTATGGTTATATACGCAAGGCTCGACACGCTTCCACCAGTAATATCTCTCTACAATGCTTTGCAAGGGGTAAATCTTTGTTTACAAAGGAGCTGGTAATTACAATCAAGCTTTTTCACAAGCATGCTGCGCAAACAACGTACCTTTGCATCCGCAAGCAGCGCATCAGGATCCCTGACCAAATCTGGGACATACTTCTTGTTGGGTGGCAACTTTTGAAGCCAGCGGATTATCATCTGCAGAAAATGACAGCACAAAAAAATCGCAAAAAAACACATTTACAGCGGCTTCCTAGCTAGCTGTTCCAAGTGTCCAGCCCAAACACACTGGAGTCGCTAACTCTACAAATATCCTCGACACACAAAACAGTGATCGCTACAATAAACGGACGTTTTAATGTATTGATTCACCACTCCTGTCACACTTGTAGCCCCCATGCTAATTGTAACCGTGAGGCAAGCGATCAGACATGTGTCAGCTGGTGCTTGGCACAATGGTGTACGCTAAACTGTGTTGCATTTTGTATGCAACCCGGTTGCACACAGTTGGAACAGTCTGCAGCCAGGTATATTCTATTTACAACACACAGGCAAAATTTGCTCAAGATTTTTTTCTATTGTACTTGAAGGTCCATTACAGCTAGATCAGCGTTTGCTGCATCGATAACATGGGCACACGAAACTAAGCGAGAGGATGATCTTTTATTTCTGAAAATATATGTTGCGTGCACGCAGATCCATCTTAAAGCTTGTTGATCGTACCTTCTCTCCAATTACAGTGCTTCTGTAGCAGTCATAAAATAGACGTTAATAGTTACTAGACTTTGTTGCATGTACTTTAGTTTCTTACAATAAGCATCCTTTTCCCAACATGAAAACAGTGTTTACGAGAGTCTGTGCACCACTGAACAATAACGGTTATAAATGAAGGTACATGCTTAATGACAATTTTGCTTCTTTAAACACTCATTTCTTTTGCGTACCATACCATAAACTGATAATTCATGCTACGTAGTCATGCTTATCAGCAGTAGACCCGCCACCCATTTTTGTGAGATGAAAACACTTTCCCGACTAACCCGAAGTCCATCCACCTCTCTCCGAGTTAAGTGCACGTGACCGGGGGGAAACGTCCGGCGGCACGGTTCTTCTGCAGAGTCCAGCGAGTCCTCGTTGGGCACTGTAGGGCTGTTGGCACCAGCCCCGCTGGACTTGGGCGACAGTGTGCTCAGGTCCAAGAATGAGCTACCATCGAAGGAGCGACCACCTGTCAACCCTGGCTGCTGCTGCGCTTGTCCAGAAAGCAAACATGCACACATTTCGAAACCCTCTCCTGCGTGAGCATAACAAACTTGTAAACCTGTATATTTAAAGATGTCATATGCTGCAATAGGACTTTGTAGCAAATGAAACTACATTGTGTGCTTAATAAATTGTCTCTTAAAAGGATAATGAAGAAAAAAATTACTTTTCTCGTACAGTTGAAGCCCTTTACAGAAGCCACTGATGTAAGAGGCAATTGGGTATAAGAGACATCAGTGTCCCTACATTAAAGTAAGAGTTGATTGGAAAGTGAGATCGAGGAACCCTGCTTATAAGAGATAACTCATTTAAAATACAAGAACTGCTTTCCAGTGTGCATCTCTTATCAAGGGGTTCGGCCAGACTAGCACGTTATTTCACCATGACAAAATCCACACACAAGACACTCCAAGAAATTGTGCAATAAGAAAATGCAGTGGTGATGCCACTTTGATATTCCTGCACCACATGATGTAATGTCTTAGATTTTGATGGCATATACTAGGTCCTATATACCGTATTTACTCGATTCTACCGCGCCCTCGATTGTAACGCGCACCCGATTTCCACGACGGAATAAAAAAAGTAAAAGATCGCGCAGCCATTTTTCTCGCTGGCCTGCACGATCACACTACTCGAAAAAACAACTCCTTTCGGGAGCGTCTTCCATTTAAATATGAGGTACGGGGGAAGCTTTTGCCCATCTGACATGTAATAGAGCATTGCCGTCACTGTAGTTTTACCGTGGACCGATGTCAGCACGCGAACTTCCTTCGCCCCCTTCTTCTCGACGATTGTGGTGCCAGGCATGTTGAAGTAAAGCGGCGTCTGATCGGCATTCCCGATTTGCCCAACAGGTAGCCGTTGTTGTGCCACAAGTTTAAGACGAACCTCTGAAAACTGAAGCTTTTCATCGTACTCCTCCGCAAAACTTTTCGCATATACCCGTTCACCTTCGGAGGGGAAAGCCTTTCCTCTTCATAAAGTTAGTTAGCCAGCACCTGCTCGCTTTAAACTGGCTTTGCGTTAGACCTTTTTCTAAGGCTAATTGCATAGCCCGCACTTGGAGCAGTTCTGTCGTCACGGGCCGCTGTGCCGCTCGCTGCTCAAGCACATACTCGCCGAGCAGTTCTTCAATTTTCAGAAACCGACCCTTGTGGTCCACTGAAGCCTCTGCGTGAAGCTTTGCTGTCGACAATATTCTGCTTTTGTTTCCGCCAGTCCCGCACTCACATTTCAGGAGCTCCGAACGAGTGATGCGGCCCGATTTCTGCCCGTTTCTGCACATGCGATGACTTTTCTTTTAAAAGCGGCATCAAGGTGCACTCGAGTTTTTAGAGTCGGCTTTTCCATGCCGTCGATGCTAATGCACTACAAGATGACGAACTCCTCAGCACACGTACGAAGTGCTGCACATGGAAAACACGTAGGCAGAAATGGCCGACGCGCCATGCCGATGCACGTAGGGGGCGGCCATTTCGGAATGCCGATGGCAATAGAGCGACCGTATTCATTTTTTTTTTCGTACTAGATTCTAACGAGCATGCGATTTATGAACTCGCTTAACCGGAAAAAAGGTGCGCGTTAGATCTGAGTAATTACGGTAGTTCCCAATTGGTAGCAACAAAAAGCATTGTCTTCTGAATGGGCCAGAAACTCAAAATACCAAAATTCAGGTAATTTTGCCGAGCCAATGTGACCAAAGAGCAAATTAACGTATATACATGCGTAATAAACCCACCCCCACCTCAGTCCTAGAAAAAAAGAATTTCTTTAGTGTACCTGCGCATTTTATTTTGGTGCAATAACCAGTGCTGTTGCCGAGCGAAGCAACGTCAAATCACGCCAATATATCACAAAATAACGCCGCAATCAAAGTCGCAACATAATTTAGCAACAGTGCTGAGCGGCGTAAGAGCGGACGCTGTGGATAAAAAATTTGAAGTCCCACCTTTTGCAGCAGAGTGCCATCTGTCAAACGCAGAAGAAACCTTCGCCATATACCGTATTTCCTTGAATGTAACGAGAGTCTTTCAAAATTTCTCTGAAGCGATTTGGGGGTCCGCATTAGAATCGAAGCACCCCAAATCGTGCATTTGTGGTGCCGCCCCACTGGTTCCTTAAAATGGCTACGACAAACTTAGTGATCTTTGAACCTTGTGCTGGCAACATAAGCATGCTGGCAAAATCGAATTGAATCCAATGCAATTCTATTGTTTGCGACGTGCACATGGCGACGTGTTTTGTGGGCAATTGAATTTCTTTGTGCGTCCGTGACTACGGCTCGAGCAAATGGCAGCGCGACGAATTCCGTATTAAGCCCGCTTAAGAGAAGTGCAATACTGATGGCTGAGGAAATCAGTAACTCAGCCAAGGCTCGACGGCTAGATGTGGCGAAATCTACTATCCGTGGGTGGAGGCTCCAGCGTGAAGTTCTTTTCAAGAGTGAGCCCGGCCGAAAAGGCTTCCGTGGACCTCGTTGTGACGGTCACACAGAACTCAAAAAAAAAAAAAAAAACTGGCAGAGTTTGTGATTGAGCAGCGAAATCGCCTATTGGGGGTCAACGTTGAGCTGATTCAGTGGAAAGCTCGAGACATAGCTCGAGAGACGGGAATCCCGCCGCAGAACTTTAGGGCTTCACGTGGATGGGCACAATTGTTCATGCAAAGAAATGAATTTTCTCTCCAACGAACAAAGTCAATAAGGCAGAAGCTACCAGCAGATTGCAAAGGGAAGCAAGTGGAGTTTCAGCGCTATGTGCTTAACCAGCACCGCTCTTCACAAATGCCGCTGGGACACATTGGCGATGCGGACCAGACTCTTGTTTTCTTGGAGATGCCTATGTCAAGGACTGTCAGCGAAACAGGTGCCCTCCAAGTTCACATAAGGACAACAGGCAACGAGAAGACTCGGCTAATCATGATGCTAGCCTGCTTGGCGGATGGGCGCATACATCATTTTTTCGGTGCAAAACCATCTTGAAAGAGCCGTTCCCCAGGGATGTGATTGTCCCCTGGCAAGAAAAAGGTTGGATGGACACTCCATTTATGCTTGACTGGGTCAAGACTGTGTGGTGCCGATGGCCAGGTGCGCTCCTCCATCTCGTCTCCATCCTAGTTCTCGCCTCATTTCGCGGTCACGTGATGCCCGAAATGAAGAAGCTGATGTGAGAAACTCAGACGCAGCTTGTCGTTATTCCCGGAGGTATGACGTCCTTCTGCAGCCATTAGACGTCTGCCTGAACAAACCATTTAAGGATAGAATGCGGCAACTGTACGGACAATGGATGCGAGAAAATCAGGCTTGGACACTTACGAGTAGGATAAAGCGACCTAGCGCCGCGAAGATTGCCGAGTGGGTGTCCGCAGCTTAGTACGGCCTGCCGTACATGATAGTTTGCACGTTTAAAAAGTGTTGCATATCGAACAATATGGATGGCACAGAGGATGACCTCACCTGGGAGGAAAAAAGTGAGAAAGAGGGCTCAACCACCAGCGATGATGGCAATGAGAGCCACGAATGAACAAAACTCACTTCATACTTAGAAACTGGGATGCCTTTGCCACCACCATGTGCAGCAAATAAAGGCACTTTTTACAGCAAAAGCTGTTATGAGATGACTTTTCGGGCCCCGTGCAGTTGCATATTGTTCGCCGCCACCGATGTCTGTAACCACATCACGGGAAATTAGAAACAATGACCTAGCACCAATGGCACAGCGGGGCTCGAACACGGGTCTGCGCGGTGCCAGCCCAGTACTCTACCACTGAGCTAGACCGGTGCTTGTGACTTCTTGTCAAACTTGCCTTAGGCAGGCTTGATGTCGGAAAAACAATCTCGTTAATACAACTTATAAAGAGAGTTAAAACAGCAAAATAACAACCAGTCATCACACAATGCAATTAGCATAACGAGTGGGCCGTCCAATGCTCCAACCCATTACAAAAGCTTATTGTTTCTCTATCAACTGTGGCATATACCCACTACAGCTATAATTCATTATCATCAGCCACTGCATGGACAATCCGCACAAAACTTCTTGCAAGTGTTTAGCAGATACCACGCTTCTCAGAAGAATGACGTAAAATAGCATAGCGAATGCCAGCCTAATGCCCAAATGTTTATTATTAATGCCCTAGTGGGTATCAAGCAAGTGTGCTTGCAGTAGTTACCCAGTGAGTGTTTTCAAGGCTCTGAAAGGCCGCTTTTTTAGTTTTCACTGTGACTGTGCTACGCCTAACGCGCAGGCCTGGCATTCCCTTCCCCCCCTTACTTGGGTTAGATTCTAGTTTTTTTTTTTTTTTTTTGCACTGAAAAGTCACCTTTCACGTTACGATTGTGGTCGCGTTACATTCGAGTAAATACGATAGCGCCATGCAAGCACAGCAACGCAAAAAAAAAAAAAGTGCAACCGCGTCTACCACGCAATGTGCGTGCACCGCCATTCGATGCTGCGTTTTTGTTGACGGTCAGCCAGAACGCTAGCAACATGGCCGGTTTTAAGCTTAAAGTTGGTCGAGCAGGCTCTGGAGCATGGGAATCAAGCGGCTGGATGACCCAGCATCAATCAGTGCACGTAGGCCTGTGCACGCGCTGTCCGCAAGGCCATGCCGCACTTGCTGTGTAGATAGCACGTGTACAGCTTTAGGCTAGAAAGAAGGTACATCATGCATTTTGCAAGCCAAAACAAGGACAGTTTCTATTTGTGGAGAGTGATTGGACAGCATGTTTTTAATACGGTCATGCGAAATTTTTGCTGTTATAAATCTCGACTTCTCCTGCGTCATGAACCCTTCCCTTTAGTTAGCATTAAGATAAAAAAAAGGGGGGGGGGGGGGTGAGTTCCTTACACGAGTAAATACAGCAACACTTTGAAATCCATGATGTCACTAGAGATTTCAGCAGGAAATAAAGAAGCGGCTTAAGCACTGATTTTTATTGTCTATTATTGAATCTATGGCAGTGAAATTACGTAATCATGCTGGAGTTTTCAGAGTATAATTCATCCGTGTAATGTAAACGACTTTCAC
Organism: Rhipicephalus annulatus; assembly: GCA_013436015.1. Lineage (NCBI taxonomy): Eukaryota > Metazoa > Arthropoda > Arachnida > Ixodida > Ixodidae > Rhipicephalus > Rhipicephalus annulatus. The sequence continues at coordinate 36,428 of WOVY01002697.1, read as the reverse complement.
TAAAGTGTCCCTTAAAGAACTTTGTGGGGTCTCACAATAGGGCACCACACACTAAGAGCGAACGGACACAGCAGACGCAGTCGAATAAAACTAGAACAAAACAATTATTGAACTATTATTGAACTACTTCCACATGAACGGTATCGTCAACCGAATCAAATATGTCACTAATCCATGTTAAAACAACCTTAATAAATATTGCAATACACTCAATCAACATAATCAACAAACGCAAGGTAACGCGATTGTGGCGCAGCCAACAATAGACTCACCATGAGGGGCCCACGGGAGACGAATGTGCTGCCACCCAGCCTCACCACAAAGCATCACTTCTGGCGCTACCTAGCGCTGACCATGATGATGATGAGGATGATGAACCCGCATGCGAGCACAACGGCACCTACCGCTTGATGGTTGTCAACACTAAATGTGGCTTATTCGCGAGACGCGTGTGCGCCACGAGGAGCAAACAACTTTACAGAGGGATGATAGCACCCCCATAGCCTCTACCCCAACTTGCCTGCATCTGTTGAGAGTTCCCCCTTTTGCCAACATCGACAGGGTCGCCATCCTCATTGCATGTCAGGTGGTTAATGCCGAGAAGGCACTGGACGTAGCGCTGCAGCACATACCACAGCATCTCACGGTAGAAGGGATACCGGAACTTGAGGGGCACCTGCAATGTTGAGCAAGCAGACACTCGTCTGCTAGTGAACCTTACCCAAGACGTTAACGAGGCACTTTCGCTCGGCCATGTTGCAAAGGTTTTCGAACTGAGGAAGGCGAGAAAATTTCAAGTCTGGCTGCTTCCCACATCTATTGCTCCCTTACTCTCTTTCGACCCCGTCTGAACTGCCCGAGTAGCGGTGATTTTAGAGAAAACTAAAACTTGGATTGTGTAGTTCCAGGACATGCGTACAGCGGTGTCCGAAAGTGCGACAGTGAAATGTCATAGAGGGCTATCAAAGCTGGAGCTCACTGTAACTCAAGGTTTTAACGCAATAAACTTATGTGCAGTTCGAACTTTGCTAATGCTTCTTTCTTTAAAAGTAGGGGGGTGTGTGAATATTTGAACTTTCGAATGTTTACAATAGTGTTTGCTATTTAGTTTGCCATCAGAATTGCTAGTATCCAAAGCATCTTGACTTTCAGAAAGTAAATGTAACGGTACAATTTTCTAAAAAAGATTTCAGATAAAAAGATTTCAGACTGAAATTCAACTCGCAACGGCTACACCCAATAACATCTGACAACCAACAATGCAAGCCCTACTACTCACATGCGTCGCATCTTCAATCTGGCAGATCTGCAACTGCTTTTCAATTCCATAGCTGTGGAGAAAGTTTCCGCCAAACACCAGCGCATCCATGGGAGTGTAAACAGCATGAATCCATCCTGTTAGACATTAACAAAAACGGAAAGAAAAACATTGATACAACTTCAACTACATGGTGATGAATTACAAGCAACCCTCGAGAAAGACATCTAGAAATCAAAACATAGATTAACTGATTAGAAAACCTCGAGAGATTAAAGGAAAATGAGTTACGCAAATATGTGCATGGCAAACAAGCATTACAGCCAGACCTGCATAAACCGAACTCGCAAAAAGCAGGAATTGGATCGATATTTCACATAATTTGATAAACTAGGAATGAACTTTTTGTAATTTCCTTGTGCAGGCTGGCTTCATGGCAATACACAACACACACACAGACGCACGTGCGCGCATACACACACACACACACACACAGACGCACATACATAAATCTATATTTTCCTGCAGTAGGTAGATCCAGGAGCATGTAATTACAGTGGTTGGTTATATGAAAAAAAATATAGCAGCAATGTAAACAACGTATCACATAAACGGCTACTCTTTACTTTCTGAATACATGCACAGCGGTGCATATATCAGCTTGAAACATAACTTCTTGATTGATATGTGGGGTTTAACATCCCAAAACCACCATATGATTATGAGAGACGCCGTAGAGGAGGGCTCCGGAAATTTAGACCACCTGGGGTTCTTTAACGTGCACCCAAATCTGAGCACACGGGCCAAAACCACCATATGATTATGAGAGACGCCGTAGAGGAGGGCTCCGGAAATTTAGACCACCTGGGGTTCTTTAACGTGCACCCAAATCTGAACACACGGGCCTACAACATTTCCGCCTCCATCAGAAATGCAGCCGCCACAGCCGGGATTTGAACCCGCGACCTGCGGGTCAGCAGCCGAGTACCTTAGCCACTAGACCACCGCGGCGGGGCGAAACATAACTTCTAATTGCATTTTCTTTTACTGCAATAGCAGTTGCATAGACACTTCATGCGCATTTTCGCTCTCGGCATCATTGTCTAATTCCCTATAAAGTCTCCCTCGCACAAACATGCACAAGGAGGTGGGTGGGACTGAGTACGTCTAGCAGAAAAGAAGTACAGTAGAATCTCGGTAATATGAATTCAAAGGGAGTGTGTAAAATATTCATATCAGCCCGAATTTGTATGAACCACAAACAACTTAAAGCTTGACTAACAAGCCCAGCCTGCCATTTTTTAATGTCAGAATTTTCATGTCAGAACATGTCCAGTCTGTATGAGAGAAATAACGTAATGTTATAGTGCAATAATAAAATAGTGCAATAAGAAAATAACGATGCTTGGGCCGGGAGCCGGCTTCTTGGGCTCATCGGAAAGAGCATTTCTCCGTGTTTAACTTTCCCACCTCAGCTGGCTCCTCCCTTTAACAACAAGCGAGCAAAAAGCAAATGTTTGAAGGTCGTTTTGAGGCCCTTGATTGGCCGTGGTCGCCATGTTGCCTCAGCTCGCCTCGCCATTGGCCCGATGCTCGCTCCGGGAGATCGTCGTCTGCTGCTTGTGCGTCGCGAGGACATGGCTCTCGAAAATCGCCACTTCGTGACGTGTTCACGGCTTGATAATCACTCAAGATATAACAACGCTTTAGTTACGAGCACTAAGCGAATGCGCGATCAGGTTACTACGAGCGTCAGCGCGGTCTACGAGCGCCGCGCGTCATTGGAGTCATCTTTAGCCCTAACTCCGCCGACTGCAGGCAGGAACGACGCGCTAGCGCATTCGTGGCGACGTGCTTCTTTGCAAGCAATAAAGCTGAAAGCGGTGGCACGATCTGATTGCTACGAGTGGCCGCACGGGATGCACGATCAGATTACTACTGGCGGGCGCGAAGCGGTCTACGAGTGCAGCGCGTCATCAGAGTCGGCTTTAGGCCTAACTCCGCTGACAGCGAGACTGCGAGCAGGAGCGACGCGCAAGCGCACTCTTGGCGACGTGCTTCTTTGCAAGTAATGTACCACATCACTCGCTAGCTCCTCACGTACGGGCATTTTACGCATCGGCAGCGGACAACACAGTCAAGCTCGTCAGCCCCCCCCCCCCCCCCTCACTGCCATGAATTGCTCGGAACAGCGGCTAGCAGTTTCGCGCGTCGTCATTCGAAAATGCGATGCCAAGTGCAGTGCGTGCCGATTTTTTGTCTTCGTAGTTGCACATTTCGCACATCGTCATCGAACACCGCCGGCAAGTGCATTACGCGCCGGCTGCACTGTCCGCGCGGCCGCGCACCGCACGGTCATATGGAGTGCTGTCAATAAGCTTTCGTGATGCGATTCAGACGTGCTTGGAGCCGTGCGTAATATCGCCATGAACGTCTATGAATGTTCCGAGTTAAATGAATTGCTGTAGATTAGAGTTTCCGCGACCGGCTGTATGATGATGCGTTTCACAGCTAGAGCGGCAAAAGAGCACGTATGAATCAGGGGCAAGAATTTTTATATGCCCGTTTTAAGTCATTAAATATACTGCTAAAAATTCCTGTGCCACCAATTTTCTGCCCATAACTTTGTTATTTGGAAAGAAGGCATAGGCTGTCATGGTGCGATTCATTTTTTGATGCAATAAACCTCTCTCTAAATAAAGAAATGTTCAGTGAATACTTATAATCAAGAACATAATTACGCTAATTACAACTTCGGCACAAGAAATATGTGTAATCGATTCAGTATATGGTCTCATTCAATTACAATCTTTTCTGTCATGCCTATCACACCACTCCTTCATACAAAGAACTTGGTTTGAAATCCATACTTGTTCTTTGTAAAACATGAAAAGGAAATTATGGGGGGAAAAAAAAGGGTCAACCAAGGCACACTGGTCAGAGACCAGATACCTGAAAAGTCAAATATCACAAAACAAACCTAAGATCACAATCTTTAGGCATTTCAGAGACGTAAAAAGAAGTTGAAACTTAAAACGCAGTTTTCTCAATACTGTTTTTTCGGCATTATACTCAGCTCGTGGAGCAGATATCTGGGCAACCACTGTACGGATTTTGATTTCGTTTATTTTGTAATGCTCCTTGAACTGTGCTTCAGGGGGCTGCGATCTTAGTTTTTCATTGTACTCCTTAAAGAATTTTTTATAGAGTTTCTTGTTTGTAGTGCAAGTGTGCTCATTGCAGGGTCGCTGGAGAAAACGTAAACTACAAGTTTTAGTGTTGCAAATAAGTTATTTTGAGAACGCAGCCCCCTTCAACATACATTTGGCTGTGGATACAGCAATTACCAACCATTTTTGTCATTTTATAAATCCTACAGCCCCTCCACGAGGTTCAATTGAAAAATAAGTTGTCTCTCATCAAGTACTTGTGCTATCGCCTCGAACTTTTTGTAAATGCATGGTGAGGCCATTCTTAGTGTCTGTGCCAATTTTCATCATCATCCGACCAGAAACAAGAAAGTTCATTCTCAAAGGCACGTCCCCCCTTAAGGAGAGGAGGATGTGGGGATCAGAGGCGCGCCCGCGACCATTTCGCGGGCATTCCGCCGCACGGCCACACCCTTTTGCTTTTCCTGCTCTGATAACGACGCGTGCCAATAGAAGGCCGACCAGTGCATGTCGGAAGACAAAAAGGTTAACCACGTCTTGAAAGGCATTGCCGATAATACTTTCAACCTGCTGGTTTTTAACATCTCAAGCATCGTAACCATCCTTAAAGAATGCCGACGTCTCGAACAAGCTAAAGCCCGCAGCGTAGCCCAAAGCATCGTGCGCCTTCTGAACACAGCGGCCACTTCTTCGTGTGATGACGCCTTCCACCAGGCCCCTCGATGTGTTAACCTCACACGCATCATTCGTCGAGAGGTCGAGGCGGCATAACCGGTAGCCACGCCAGTACCGACACCTGCGCCTTCCCCAACCATGATCTCTTTGATACAAGCAGACGTTCTTCAAGAGCTATCGAATGTTCGCCTATATCCTGTTCCTGCCGTATACTCTGCTGAGCCTTCTTATCATCCCCCTTCTGCTCCTCGCATACAACGCAATCCATCCGAATGGCGCACCCTTGATGACAAGCCCATATGTTTTAACTGTCGACGCGTTGGTCATATCGCTTGTCACTGCCGCAGCCGCTGGGCTCCACCGTCCCATTATGCACCTCAGTGTCACGCCACTTTTGTCCGCCAGTCTTCCCCATCACTTTCTCCATCAACACCGACCACATTTTCCGCTCCTGCAGTACCTCTGAGCAGACCTCGCTACGACCAGTCACCGTACCCTGCTCGTCGTCAGTCCCGGTCGCCCCCAGAACGCCGTGCTGCCTCCCCGACCTAGTCGCAGCACCTCCGACCAGAAAGCTAGGCCGTGCAGCTTCTGAAGGTGGAGCTGCGTTGACGACCTTCGTAAGAAATCCTCGATTAACGTTAACGACGAACCGGAACCTTTTGAACGCTACTGTCGACAATGTTCGTGTCAGTGCATTGATAGATACTGGTGCGCATGTGTCCATTACGAGCGCTAACCTTCGCCACCGACTTAAAAAAGTTGTCACACCTGCCCTCAACCGAGCTGTACGAGTCGCCGATGGAGGAACTGCCGCAATTCTTGGCATGTGCTCTGCGCGAGTGTCTATTGGAGAGAGAAGCACTGTCGTTCTTTTCGCTGTTATCGAACATTGCCCTCATGAACTCATTCTTTGTATGGATTTTCTAGCCACGCACTATGCCCTCATAGATTGCTCAGCTGGCTCTCTCCATCTCGATTTACCTCTCTTTTCCGATCCGACCAGCCCACCACAAACCAGCCACTGCTGCAGTGATTTCACGCGCCTCCCGCCTAACTCGGTCACACATGTCGACTTATCCTCCACGCCGCCAGTACCTGATGGTGATTACATGGTGGCCCCGATTCCTGCCATGATGCTTACGCATGGGGTTGCTGTGCCACATATGATTCTGACGATTACGAGAAACCGCACCTTCCTTCCACAGGTGAACTTCACACTCACCACCCAAGTTCTACCACAGGATATCTCCCCGGCCAAAATTACCGCTCTCCAAGATGACCATGTCGAGCCCTTCAGAGTTGACGATTGCTGCGGCTTAGTCAGTAGTTCCACTCCGTCACGTTCTTGGGGCGCCGACATCGAGCGAATGGTGTCATCAGACCTCGCGTCTGAGCAAGCTGCAGCGCTTTGCCACGTTCTTGAGGGCTATCGCAGCATTTTCGACTTCGCCAGCAACTCTTTAAGCCAAACGACCATTGTCACTCATTGCATAAATACTGATCATGCAACTCCAATTCACAGACATCCCTACCGTGTCTCTGCGTCGGAGCGTGCAATATTACAACATGAAGTCGGCAAAATGCTTGCGAAAAACATTATCGAGCCTTCATGCAGCCCATGGGCTTCTCCAATCGTCCTTGTTAAAAAGAAGGATGGAACATGGCGCTTTTGTGTCGATTACCGTCAACTCAATAAATTTACAAAAAAAGACGTTTTTCCTTTACTTCGCATCGACGACGCCCTCGATTGCCTGTACGGTGCTACTTATTTTTCAACTATTGACCTTCGGTCAGGATACTGGCAGATGGCCGCCGACGAGATGGACCGTGAGAAGACCGCATTCATCACTCCTGATGGCCTTTATCAGTTCAAGGTGATGTCCTTTGGTCTCTGCAATGCGCCAGCTACATTTAAAAGAATGATGGACTCATTGCTCCAAGGGTTGAAATGGTCCACCTGCTTGTGTTACCTTGACGATGTTATTGTCTTTTCACCCACATTCAGCTCGCATCTCGATCGTTTGTCAGCTATTCTGGACGTTTTTCATCGAGCCGGACTGCGGCTTTATGCCTCCAAGTGCCACTTCGCTCGTTGTCAGATTTCCGTGCTCGGTCACTTTGCCGATGCCCAAGGCGTGCATCCAGATCCAGAGAAAATTCGCGCAGTCACGAACTTTCCCGTTTCGAGGACCACAAAGGATGTCCGCAGTTTTGTGGGGTTGTGCTCATATTTCAGACGCTTTGTTAGGGACTTTGCGACCATTGCACGCCCCCTCACAGACTTCTTGAAGAAAGACGCCTCGTTTTTCTGGGGCCATGACCAAGCGTCATCGTCATCGTTTTCCCAACTTACTACACTGCTTACAACACCACCAATCTTGGCTCACTTTGATCCATTAGCCGCAACCGAGGTTCACACGGACGCCAGTGGACACGGCATAGGAGCTGTGCTATTGCAGCAATAACGGGGACACGACCGTGTTATAGCCTATGCAAGTCGACTGCTATCTCCAGCCGAGCGCAACTATTCTATCACGAAACGCGAGTGCCTCGCCCTTGTATGGGCAGTCGTCAAGTTTCGCCCATACCTGTACAGGCGCTCATTCCGTGTTGTCATGGATCATCACGCGCTCTGCTGGCTAGCCTCCCTTAAGGACCCCACAGGACGTCTCGCTCGTTGGGCCCTAAGCCTTCAAGAATACACATTCTCTGTAACGTATAAAACAGGGCGATTACATCAAGATGCGGATTGTTTATCCCGCTACCCTGTTGACGAAGCAACCGATACCGACGCTATCACGGACGTTCTTTCTGCGTCGCAGCTGTTGAACATTGGCGAAGAGCAACGTCGGGATGCTTCTTTACGAGCCATGATTGACAAACTGGAGTCAACGCCTCGCAACCCGTCACTACGAATGTTTTTGGTGAAAGACAGGATTCTATATCGCCGTAATCTTGATTCCTTCAGATCCGACTTACTTCCTGTCATCCCAATGCACCTGCGTTCCACTGTCCTGCATCAACTTCATGACACTCCCATGACAGGCCATTTGGGCGTTTCTCGCACATATGATCGGGTACGACGTCGGTTTTTTTGGCCTGGACTTGCCCGCTCTGTTAGACGCTATGTCGCTACTTGTGAGCCCTGTCAGCGTCGCAAAACGCCGTCTGCCCTATCGGCCGGCTACCTTTAGCCAATCGACGTTCCCACTGAACCTTTCTTTCGAGTTGGTTTCGACCTGTCGGGCCCTTTTCCACTCTCCACAGCTGGAAATAAGTGGATTGCTGTTGCCACAGACTACGCGATGCGGTACGCAATCACACGAGCACTCCCGACCAGTTGCGCTACCGACGTTGCGGACTTACTGCTGTATGACATAATATTAGTGCACGATGCTCCCCGCCAACTTCTCACCGACCGTGGCCGCACGTTCTTATCAGCTGTCGTTCGTGAAATCCTGAGGTCTTGACATACCAAGCATAAATTTACTACTTCGTACCATGCCTATTCAAATGGCCTCACGGAGCGCCTCAACAGGACGGTAACCGACATGCTTGCCAAATACGTTGCGCCAGACCACGAGGATTAGGACGTTCATTTGCCGTATGTGACGTTCGCCTACAATTCATCTCGTCACAACACTGCCGTCTATTCGCCCTTCTATCTCCTATATGGCCGGGACCCAACTCTACCCTTAGACACTTTGCTACCTGCGGCCACTGAATATGCCAGGGAAGCCATTGCCCGCGCCGACCTCGCGCGCAGTCGTCCATAACCGTCTACAGGCTTCGCAGGCGCACCAACAACAGCTCTACAATTCTCACCATAGGGACGTGCACTTTTCCCCGGGTTCTCTCGTGCTCCTCTTGTCACCTACTCGGGGTGTGGGACTGTCTGAAAACTTGTCGCCCTCACTGGACCATTCCGTATCGTTCGCCAAGTGACAGACGTCACGTACGAGTTGTTCCAACCGATCCAACAAAGTCGTCGTCAGCTTCGAGCGACACTGTTCACGTGGCTCGGCTAAAGCCCTATTACCCCCCTTCGACATCCTCTGCGTAAATTTAGCACCGGGACAGTGCTTCTACGACCGGGGGTTATAATGTATAACAGCCGCTAAACACGGCTGCATGAAAGAGAAGGACGAAGTGAGTTGCGTTTGATGCTGGACTGGCGCCATCTTGATAGTCGAGTTCTGTGCATTCTAAATAGATTATTAAAGAAGTTACTCGTAACAATATAACCAAGGTTTTTAAGGGGGGACGCGGCTTTGGCATCGCGAAATTTGGCCAAAAAATCGATTCTCTGAAAATCTCATTTTCACATTCTGTGACCCCTTTTCGATCTAATTTCGAAGTTTCGTCCCTGAAAACAGCGTAGAAATGACGTAAAAAATTTTTATCGAAGCTAGGGTGGCGATGAATTTCACGGAAATTGCGAAAGAACGGCGTTTTTCGAACCGCAATATCTCCGCAACCACGCAACCTAGCGCCGCCATCTTTGTCTCAATGGATAGCGCGATTCTTCCGTTTCAAATTTGCCGCCTCGGCCTGCTGAACCAGGCAAGAGCAAGCCCACAGCAAGCCAAAGTGTAAAGGTATCACAACAGTTTCCGATTGGCGACACGCGTCACGTGACTGTACGGCGGCTCCGCATTGGTCGCCCGTGAGGTCGCTTGTAGCAATCGGCGCAAAGGTCGTCTGCTCTACGCGCTGACGGGCTGCTTACTGCATTTGTTTTCAACTCGTCGCGGCGTGGTTTCGAGATCGCATCGCGCTGCGATAAGACCGGCGCTCGTGAAAGGAGAAAAACGTTGTTATCCAGTTTAGCGCATTGCAGTTTTGAGATCAGTTCCCACATGCGATCATGGACTGGCGATCGTTCAAGAAGAAACGCAAGACTGCGCAGCGATTTGGTGCTCGTAAGCCGAAGCCGCCGATCGTCAAAAAGAAATTCAGTCTGGCAACTTCTGCGAGCAGCGACGACGGCGTGCGGCACGATGAGGACTCTCAGCCGAGCACAAGCACGCACGGAGCATTGTCCGCGAGCATCAACGAAACTGTTCATATGCCTGTGGAGCAGTGCTTTGTGCTGTCTGAGGAAACATCCGTTCGTCGTTCCGCGCAGGCTGCAGACATCGCGGATGCCCAGCCTAGCACTTCGTGCGAGGATGTATTCATCGCGGATGCCCAGCCAAGCACTTCGTGCGAGGATGTATTCATCGCGGATGCCCAGCCAAGCACTTCGTGCGAGGATGTATTCATCGCGGATGCCCAGCCAAGCACTTCGTGCGAGGATGTATTCATCGCGGATGCCCAGCCAAGCACTTCGCGCGAGGATGTAGACGCCGCGGATGCTAAGCCAAGTACTTCGCGCGAGGATGCGAGGCCGTCTACCAGCACCACCAGTAGCACGATTCGGGCCCGATTAGAGCCTCGTTTCGTGTCAGCGGAGGCATCTCGCGAACGCGCCGCGGCTGTTCTGGAGTCCCTAAGAGCAGTGTCTGCGACGGAGCGCAAGATGTCGCTGATGGACTAAGGGGACGAGAGCGACATCAAAACGGAAGACGAAGATGAGTTTTTCCTCGTGCAACGCGCGGCCCTGAATGGTCTCTTTGGCAGTGCCCTGTGCCCGCAGTGCAAAGAGCCGGGACTCAAGATGAAGCACGGAACTAAGCACGGGTTAGCGGTAAAGATGGTGCTCACCTGCACTGCTTGCGGCGCGGACGCGAAAAATGCGTGGTCGTCGCCGCGAATGGAAAACAGTAAGTCATTTGAAGTAAATATTCGGGCCATGCAAGCTATAAAAACTATTGGAAAGAGATCAGCTGCACTCAGTGATTTTTGGTCTGTGATGAATGTATCACATAGGGGAATTCACCACAAGACTTTTCAAAGGCATCTCAAGGGGGAATTTCGGCCTGCTGGCGCAGCAGCCGCGGCACGTGTGTTTTGCGACGCTGTTGCAGCCGTTCGCAATGTGTACAGCCAAATGAAGGGAACACCCACCAAGAATGTCACGGTGGTGTACGACGGGACGTGGATGGCATGCGGCCACGCGTCCCACATCAGCGTGGGCACGGTCATTGAATTCTACACCGGATTAGTGTTTGACAGTGTTGGCCTGTCCAATTACTGTCATGGATGTGCTGTGGGCCCCAAAGAAGGCGACGACGGCTACAGTGAATGGAAGGAAGCACATGTTTGCCAGAAAAACACAGAGGCAAACTCGGGCCAAATGGAAGTCGAAGCGGCCCTCATACTGTTTCGGCGCTCACTAAAAAAAAATGACCTGCGCTACACAACCATCGTTTGCGATGGCGACAGCCGCACTTTCTTAGCTCTGTGTCAGGACCAAACTTACGGTTTTATACCCCTGAAGAAAGAAGATTGTATCAATCATGTTAAAGAGAGGATGGGCACAGCCCTGCGGGCCATCGTCACAAAGAGCAAGAAAGACCAACCTATCGGCGGAAAAGGTGGCCTTACACAAAATTTGATCAAGCAACTGACTGACTATTATGGCCAAGCCCTTAGGCAGCATGCTGAAGTGGAGGATATGCAGCGAGCGGTCATGGCTACATTCTACCACACCACTTCGACTGACCAGGATCAACAACACGAACTTTGCCCACCAGGTCCTGATAGCTGGTGCAGACACCGGGCTGCAGAAGCTAAAGGTGAACCGCAGCCACCCCATAAGTACCACCTGGGACGACACGTTGCCGCTGCTCTGCTGCCTGTGGACCAGCGACTTTCGGACCCACAGCTTCTTGCGCGGTGCCAGGGCAAAAAAACTCAAAATGCTGCCGAAAGCCTGCACTCAATTATTGGTCAATTCTGCCCAAACAAGAGCATGCTTCATTGATAGCCGCAGAAACTGCTGTCAGTGAAGCAATCTGTAGGTATAATGCTGGGAACCTCCATGCCTACACCCAACTTTGCACATCTCTTGGTCTCCAACCTGGACGCCATGCACTTCGTAGAGCAGCCGAAAAAGATGCCATGCGGAGAAAAACGCTGCGAAAACTCATCAGGCTAAAGGTCAGATGGCCAAGCGACGCCGCACTGCAAAGGACACTAAGGACTACAACCCTGGTGCCTACTAGGCATGTAAACCGTGACTCAAGACTTTGAACCTCGTTTTCTCAATACTGTTTTTTTGGCATGTTGCTCAGCTCGTGGAGCAAATATCTTCGCAACTACTTGACAGATTTTGATTGTTTTTTTGTAATGCTCCTTGAACTATGCTTCAGGGGGCTGCGTTCTTATTTTTAAAATTTAGCCTTTTAAAAATTTTCGGTAGGGTTTCTCGTTTATAGTGCAAATGTGCTCATTGAAGTATCAGTGGAGAAAACATGAACTACAAATTTTAGTGTTCCAAAAAAATTATTTTGAAAACGCAGCCCCCTACAGCATACATTCACCTCTGCACACAGTGTTTACCAACTTTCTATGTCATTTTTTAAACTCTCCAGCCGCTCCACGAGGTCCAGTTATAAAATTATTTGCTTCTCAGAAAGTTTTCATGATATCATCTTGAAATTTTTATGGAAGCATTATGAGGTCATTCTTAGTCTCTGTGCCAATTTTCATCAAGATCTAATCAGAAACAAGAAAGTTCGTTCCGAAAGGCACGTCCCCTTTTAATCTATATGGGGATTTTGCCAAAACACAACCATACTGATTTGACATCAGTTGAGCCTACATATAACGGACCCACTTGAAACAAACTTTCGTATAAAATGAACAATATTCGCGTGACTGTGAAAATATACATTGGTTCAATGGCACAAAATCGCACTTACAACGAACGTCACCGAGCGCCACTGATCGGTTACAGCGAACGGGGTCGGCGCTCAGCCGACTTCCCCGGAAACTACTTTCGACCACCCATCAGGCATCGGCGAGGTGCCCATACATACTTGTAGTTAAACGCCGACCCTGCCCCCGTGGCCCTCTAGTTGCCGCTCTCCCCGACCGCTTTTTGCTACGCACCCCTCCGTGCTTTGTCCCCCCCTTACTCTGAGCACCCCACATCACCAGACGAGGCCCATGTTTTCACACTGCCACTGATCTTTCGAAGACTTGTCGGCCACTGACTGCATCCGATCGTCTGCGTCTAGTGCCCACGGGTACGCTACCCCCACCGACTCTGATAATTCGCAGTTCAATTTGTATTTAGGACCTGTTCTTGCTCACTCCGCACTCAGCTCAGAAGCGTGAAAACGGCTGTTAGAATCGCAAAACATCGAAGTCGGTGAGACCACGCAAACCCGCCAGCGCAACAAAATGATTTTTTGACCATGACTGCCAATTCTTTGAACACCGCCGCCCACACCGATCCAGGTGGCCATGCTTCGACTTCTGCGCGCGGAGGCACTTTCAAGTTTTTCTACACGAGAGTTGCTTGTTTCGCGGACCTTTCAAGCAAGCTACCTGACCTATCTCCTTCCCGCGTGTGTTTTGGTTTTCAAGGTCGCCCTCCCACCATGTCCTACCATCTCTTCACTCTCGCAAATCCTTGCCCAAGGATTTGCGAATCTCCTTTCCTCTCTTGATCACAACCCCTTCGCCCGTCTCCACCGCTCTGCGACGCCAGCCACTCTAGCTCGAGAAACGGGCCCAGAGCTGTTCTGGCACGCGTGTCGCCTGTGCGCGTCTTGCTCGCTCTTGGTGTGCGTGTGTGATCCGGATGGCAGACGGGAGGACTTGCACGCTTTTTCCTGCTGCTTAACAAAACGTCGAAAGACAGACCACTTGGCTTGAGCGTAATACGCGCGTTAGGTGCCATGTTGCGGAGCATTTGCTCATAGCTGTTGACCACCTGGCAGCCAACTTGCAGCTTCGGGCGTCCCTGTATTCGGTTGTGGAGATGGTGAATATTTTGTGGGAGGCGGTGACGGCTACATGCGCGCGAACCACCGACTTTGTTGACGTCGGGCCCGATGCCGAGCCTGAAGCTTCCGAACAGGATCACTCCGGCAGCGATTTGTGGCAGCATGTCGTCGACTCCAACCTTGGAGAGCAGGTGGGACATCTGTTGCGATGGTTTAATTACGGCTGATGATGCAGACACCGCGGAACCATGCACGGATCAGGGCATTGTGAACTTTTTTTTAACGATGTTCATTTACTACGAACTTCGGGATACAGCTAACGGATGCCGCGTAAGGCTCAGGTTTGTTATAAGCAGGCTGGACTGTAGAATACAGGTCGTAGCAAAACCAGGAGACATATAATCAAAGTTCCACTGTATATAGATTTACGAACCTCGTGCTTCTGTTTGCTTGACGATTCCGAACAATTATTTCATTTTTTCATCAAGTCACCATAAACTCACCAGTGGGAATGAAGAAAGTGTCACCCTCATTAAGGGTAACGCGGCCGCACTTCTCCACTGTGTCACCGAAGAAGACGTCTCCTTGCTTCCCCGAAAGAACCCATTGTTCGTACAGCTGAAAGTTGCGCTTGGTTGGAGGTATTAGCCAGAACACCTGTGAGACACACAATGAGGAAAAAATTAGAGGGGAAGAAATTAAGGGAAGAGAAGAAATTAGAGGGAAGAAACAGGGAGAGTTCACTTTTTTTTCGTGAAATAGTGCGAATTCACTTTATAGCATAAATGGCATACAGTTCCTTACTGCACTGGTGCACAATGCTGACAACAAGAAACTCTGAATACTTGCAATAGTTCTCTACTGTATCTTTCAATTCATTGCTAGAACTTCTTTGGTCAGTTGTGTTTCATAACACAAGGCACAGGCCTTCCAACCTCAAACAGCAAGGATTAAAATAATGTATCAGCTTAGGCCCAAATACCGTATTTACTCGCATAATAGGCGCACTTTTTTTTTCAGAAAATCCGGCTCAAAGTTAGGGGTGCGCCAATTACGCAGGGTAAAATTTTCGAAAATTTTTTCAACTCGGTTCTCACGCTTTAAATCTGCACACTTGTCAAGTAAAAGGCGACTTTATCGTTTACCAATTAATTCAGCATAAAACAAACATACCTACGTACCTTTTAATGAACAAGCGAGAGCCGTCAACTGCACACACACACGTAAAATTTATTTACACAAAAGTCGTAGCTGTTCCTCCTTTTCCCTATTCGGAGTCCGAGTCGGAGATCACACATTCATCCTCGCCGAGCGGGGATTCGTTTTCGGTGTCCGAATCATCCGCACCCCACAACATGTCATCCTCACTCGCATCCAGTGCGTTCGAGATAGCCCGTCTTCTTGAAGCTTTTCCTGACTTCGTCGGAGATCGCCTGCCACGCTTCCACGATCCAAGATACACAACATCTTCCACGATACACGCCCACTAACATACGCACACCGCTTGCAAAATGGCATTTCTTTTTCTCTGATGGTGGTGATGGCGATCGAGCCCCCGGCGTTGTACACGTGACCTCCAAAAAGCGCGGCGATTTGGGAGTCACGGTATCGGTAATTGATGGAAGAGCAGTTTTTTTTTTTTTCGCTCATGGACACTTTTTTTTTTTCAAGTTTTATTTCGACAAACTTGTTGGTTAGGTCGTTGCACTTCGAATTGTTTTTATTTGCTCGTCGATTTGCCTTCTTTTTTTCTTCAGGGTACGGGGACCGCGTTCCAACTGTACCGCTGGGGGGTAGAATCGTTTCTGATCACGGCCAAGTTCCTGGGTGCGCCTATTATGCGCGGAATTAAAAAAAATCAAATTTTC
Organism: Rhipicephalus annulatus; assembly: GCA_013436015.1. Classification (NCBI taxonomy): domain Eukaryota; kingdom Metazoa; phylum Arthropoda; class Arachnida; order Ixodida; family Ixodidae; genus Rhipicephalus; species Rhipicephalus annulatus. The sequence goes on along the minus strand of WOVY01002697.1, from coordinate 20,614 downwards.
CGCGACCAAACTAGGGGTGCGCCTATTATGCGAGTGCGCCGATTATGCGAGTAAATACGGTAACCTTAGAACCAATTCAACCAAAAGCGCAACAAGTTCATGCCACTAGAAATGCTGCAAACACACACAAATCTCTATAGTCACACACACGGAGTCTTCCATGTATGTTCAAACAAATATGCAGCCACTGGTTAGGCAGTCAAGGTGTCTATTCAAGGTTTCTCAAACAGTGCTGTTAAGTAGAAAAAAAAAAAAACAGGAATTGCAGCCTTCGGAAAATAATAAGGTGCACTAGTTTGAATTTCAAAGCTACCTTTGCACATAAAACTGAACCCCTTTAGTAAAAGATGTGCGCAAGATATCTCTTGTAAGCAGAGGACCACACTCCGACTCCAGTTTCGATGTAAGCACACCATTGTCTCTCCCACCTATTTGTCTCTTACATCAGTGTCCCTTATAATGGGGCACGACACTATTGATCGAAAGAAGAAGGTTTTTTTTTCTCTTCAGTATCATGCTGACAGTGAAATTTCGATGAATGCCACCAGTTTTAGATACCTTGGTGTTGCGACATCTAACTGGCGTGGCCAGATCGAAAACGTGTGTTCTGCGTCCTACAAGAAACTATGTTTTCTTCGAATAAAGCTGAAAAACTCTACCAAAGCCGTCAAAGCTAATGGCAAACAAAGCTATTAATAGTCCTGCTCTAGAGTAATGCTGCCGTAGTTTCCTAATTGCTGCACTAAACATAACCCAAAAACCCGCAGCCAAATTGTACATGTATCAGGTATAAAAATTTAGACTCTGTTACCAAGATGTTAAGTTCATGTAAATTGGCGTTGCTTGAAAATAAGCAAAATAGGAACAAAATATAATTATTTCAATTATGCAAGGGTTACATAAATATTGACAACAGTATATACGTACGAGAACCCGGTAGACTTGGCAAAGGAATAAATCATACTGCAGCCATTACACATTATATGACCCCCCCAAACATCTTTTAGTATTCGTTTTTTTTCCTGCATCAATAAAAAATAAAATAGACTAGCTCTAATATTGTGAATGCACCGACGTGACGGCATTTGGAATATTTCCTAGACAGCTACGTTTCCAGAGATTCCTGGCACGATATCTTGATGTTCTATGTTTCTCGTCATGCCACCAGTTGACTTCGATACTTTTTCAATTTCCTTTGTTATTTTTGCTGAAATATCATGTTACTTGAATGTGGTTTATATATCAATTGTTACTTTATGCATGCCCTCCCTGCAATGACCCCAAAATGTGGGTTATAAATTGTGGTCAAATAAAATTACTAAATTTACAGAAAAGATTGCAAAAAAAAAAAATTAAGCAACTGCTCTGTTTTCAGTGCAATCTGGAAAGATTTAAATGAGTGGTGTGCTCCAGCGAAAACTTGGCAAAATGTTTTATCTAAGCGTACTTGCGTAGAAATTTAATAGAACGCTTGCGAATTCAGAGGCAGACCAAAAGCAGTCATACAGCTTGTATATGACAGAGCTTAAAAAGTTCAGAGGCAAGACACCTTTATAAGAGGCAGTGACGAAACAAAATCGAGAGAAAAAAAAAAAAAAAAACTTGGAAAGCGCTGGAGTCTTGCAGCTGGATATTTCAACAACAACAATGAAGCGAAGTGTGTGTGTGCTTATTTAGCCTTTACAGAACATGTCAGGCAGCTCGCACTCCTCCAGGCAGCTTGCAAAGCTGAAGAAATATGTACTCAATAACGAAACATAAATCCATAGACCCAGCAAAACAATGCGTCACTGTTAGGGCAGGTGAGAATGAATCCCAGAAAGAACAGTGATTGCGATTAGGCGGCATTACGTCCAAATTTCTATAAATCTGTGTTATTAGCTCTTGTGCGGTGGCAAACAAGCTGACGAAATTCTAGGACATTTGGTTGAGCACTTAATTTAAAATTTAATATTTTTTTAAGCACACGAGCGGCCCGAGAGTCACGCAATACTGACACACTTATGAGCTGGCCAAGTTATTGCGAGAGCTAGTAATGAGCCAAGCTAATGTCACGAGCCGCTTGCTTTGCAAGCATCTACACTTCCGATGAATAATTTTGTTCTGTAGTAATCTGCGCATGCAATGGAGCTATTTTAACATCCTTCATCTTGGCAATGAAACAATGATTCACAGCGGTCGAAACTTTTGTAGAAGACTGCTTCGCTACATACAGAACATGACGTCGCAAATGCCGCGGCAAAATGGGGGTTGCCAGGGGTAGGGTTTACAGCAGACAACCTTTAGGGCTCGTTTCGCACTGTAACACTATTCTTCTTTTACAGTCCCAATAAACCTTCTAGTTCCATTTTTTTGCTGAAAAGGCTAATTCTTGGGTGACTGTGTCATGGCCCTTTCAAGGTGTCCGGATGACAAGAAGATATCAGAAATTTCTAGAGCTAAAACTTGCCCACATTTATCTTTTTCACCAAGTACATTCTGCAAGGCCTCAATTTTTAAGCGTAAGAGAAAGGAAGCAGAGGCAAGACAGATCGGGAAAGGACAGAAGTCTATGACTCAACTAGCAATGGAAAGAAGACACGGCATAGAACAATAGAAGTTAAACGTTTACGATCCTCGATTGAAAGCCTAGCTAGAAAGAATTTAGACACCCATGACATTTTCAGGGCAAAGACATGTTCTGGGTGTCGTGGCTCACACGTCACTGGTGTTGAAACAATTGCCTTGAACTGCAAAAGCAGTACATTGAGCAGGCCAGCAAACTGGGGCTGTTAAACGTACTAATACAGCAAAATTTTTTGAAGCCCTGCCAGAGGATCGCATGATACGAATTCAGTTGATTGGGTGAGCAATGAAAGTGCTTTTAAACAAAAAAATATCAGAGTTGGAATGCACTGACAAAAAAAAAAACAGAATTTTAATTGGACTTCTCTGTCAATGTGCTCATACCATATAATTGTGAATAAATAATTAATGAGCCATATAATTGTGTGCCTATTGGACATGCATTAACAACAATTTGTTACAGATCTAGCCAATCATTATGCCCTTTCTCGGAATGCTATAGCGACAACTAATAAACTAAAACATATATCATCATCATCATCAGCCTGACTACGTCCACTGCAGGACAAAGGCCTCTCCCATGTTCCGCCAGTTAACCCGGTGTCCTGTGCTTGCTGCTGCCAATTTATACCCGCAAACTTCTTAATCTCATCTGCCCACCTAACCTTCTGTCTCCCCCTAACCCGCTTCCCTTCTCTGGGAATCCAGTTAGATACCCTTAATGACCATCGGTTATCCTGTCTACGCGCGACATGCACGGCCCATGTCCATTTCCTTATATATACACTATATTAAAACTAGCATTGGCATTAGTATTGCTCCTGATAGAGCCTCATAAGTATAAATGTTCATTAAAACTGCTTTTTACAACTAGAGTTCAAGCAAAAGCCCCTTATCTCATAAGCTGTTGGCAGCTACGTACTACAATGGGGATCAATATTTAGCAACAGTTGTTTCGAACAGCAGAACAGATTTACATTCATCGCCAAATGTTAAGCATTTTGAAAGCAATAAAAGTTTCAAAGAGAGAGACTCTTCTTTCGAGAACGAGAAAGTGGCTTCAGCAAGTAAAAAAAGGCAAACTGAACTCTAGCAGACATCGTAGGAAACGGACCACCGTAAGTTCCATGCTAAAAGAGAGAAATTTAAGATAATGTAGTGTAAAGATAGAATAAAGGGCTGGCTTCATGCCCATACCGTCAACAAGAATGTCACGCCATGATGGATTGTCCATCTATAAGTTGACAATACACAAATACTGCCTGGCCGATGTGGCGAGGAGAACACAGCCCGCTTCTAACCTTTGAAAAGCAACAATATCCAAAGCTGTTCCTTGGTCTGTGTATGCACGACAGAACACGTTGCAAGAGAAGTGTTAGAAGAGAGTGAAAAAAAAAAAAAAACTATGAACAGGGTTTCAAAGCCAATTCTGACACTCGTACCCACTGAAGTGACATTCTTCAAAGGCCTAAAACAAGCGCTCCATACCAAAAGTTGCAGTTCATCTGTAACCTTGGTGTTTCAAACTTTTTGCCTAATGATGTGATACTCTGAAGATTGCAAAGATTGATGTTTTATTATGAGTATATGTGCATTTCGTCATCAAGGCCGACTACTTGCAAAAACTAGCTTCTTGCCATAATTGAAGTCCTAAACACACATAGACCGCCTAAGCATGCAGGCACACACTCACAATTTAAATCTTTGCGAAAATTGGATGGTGTACAGCAACTTTTTAAATAATGTGCAATGCCGACAGCGCTGCACAAAACGAACCACACATCTCGGTGCCAAACTAACTCTCATAGATATGTGGGCTTTAGCGTCCCAAAACCACCATGTCTTTATGAGAGACGCCGTAGTGGAGGGCTCCGGAAATTTCGACCACCTGGGGTTTTTTACCGTGCACCCAATTCTGAGCACACGGGCCCACAACATTTCCGCCTCCATCTGAAATGCAGCCGCCACAGCCGAGTACCTTAGCCAGTAGACCACCGCGGCGGGGCGCTAAACAAACTTTGAGCTATATATATATATATATATATATATATATATATATATATATATATATATATATATATATATATATATGTCACCATGTGTTTTTTCCTTTAGTTGCCAAGAATGCTTCGATGAAACAACACCATGAGAGGGACATAAGGCATTATGATGTGGGCCACGCAACGTGAACCGATTACCGTTAAAGACTAAGGAGGTTTAACATTCCAGAAAAACAGACAACATTCCAAAGGTGAATTTCATTAATCTTCAGATTCAGACCTGCAACTACATGCTGATCTCGGGAAAGCAGACTATTGTGGGTTGCACGGGTGACGACCATTTTGATGCATCGCGTGCTTACAAATCTTGAGCAAAGTTTTCCAGAAATGTAGCAAACAAGTTGGCTAAGCAGATTTCCAGTGCATGAAAGCACTCGAATTGAGCCCCCAAATAAAGAGAGCCTACAGAGAGGCGATCCATTACAACCAACAGGAGCTAGAACAAAACTGACAAATGTAGTCATCTATTCCCACTGAAGTGTTCGTGACTACCTGCCAGTGGTACAGTAAAGGTTATTGCACATTAGAAATAGCAGATTTGCTGGCGTCAATACAATCACGCTGTGTGCAATAGAAAAACAAACAAAATTGGTGCCTAATGTGCATTGTAAGTAAAGACTGACTGTGGTATAACAACAGTGTGACTGTGGTATAACAACAGTGCTGAATACTTATGTGCCCACCTTCTGGCCACGAAGCAGATGATACCAGACCGACGTGCCCCCAAGTCGATGTGGAAATCCGTGTAGCAGCCCTTTACACTCATTAGGCAATATCTGTGAAAATGGCACAACAGCACGGGAAAACTTTTTACAAAAGCGAATGTGCGTGCAAATCATCGAAAAACACTTAAGTTCCTTCGGCCAAAAAAAATTATGTAGTAATAACTACTACTGTAAAATCTTGGGCAAAAGCACCCCCCCCCCCCTCCTACAGTGAAAAACAGACAAGGAAGGACCTTGCTCGATCACGGATTGAAATTCAACAAGGCAGCGGATGTTCGAATGCAATGCTTTATTCAATACACATGCATTCACCATTTTCATTCACACTTATTTGGTGAGCAAAAAGAGTGAATGAAACAGTGAAAATAGTGGAAGGAGAGAAGGTGAAGTATATAAAATTTGGAAAGGGGGCGCTTGCTCGAGATTACATGCTTACTATAGTGGCAAAATGTTTTCCGGCATCAGTAATCATTGTTACCTCAATGCCTAGGTTTAATACTAGGTGGAAGCGTACCCAATATAGACCCTTCCTCTGTACCCAAGTCAACACATAGAATGCACAAAATTAACAACTACTAAAACAAATGCGTTAGATGCGATTCAACTGAAGTCTCTAAAAATTTTTTTTTCAATTGAGACAAGACAAGTAAGGAACTAATTTTAAATAATTTTGTTTTCCATGTCATACCTTAAATGGGGTTCCCCCAACCCCTATTGCAAGAGCCGCAGCAACAAGGCTACTTGCCACTAGAATGGTGCTTCGCCTCGATTCTCACCACCTGACAAAGAAGTATGGCGGCAACAACCCGCAGCAATTTATCTTAAGGGGAGACGCTCCTCGAAAGCACTTTTTTTTTGTTATTCAACTTAGAGCTTCAGAAATTGGACCACTGATGCAGTTTTTCCTCCTGATTCCAAATCTGTAATCAGTTTTTACATAAGTGCAATAGTTTGGGAGTTGTGTTTCAAGTAATGGTGAAACTTGATAAGTTTTCCGGGAACTTTCGCGCATACTAAATGTTCATGCAGAGAGTTGTTCAATGGCTCCTTTTGCTCCCTATTAGCCATAGAGTGCCGATATCTAGCTAGAAATTGTGCTCCAACTTTGAAACTATGAAAAAAACATCTGTGTAGCAAAGTACCCTTTTTTTTCCACTCGACCACCATTAAATTTATTAATAGATATTTACAGCTGATAGGTTGTGCTGATTCAAGTAGATATCGGCACCCTACGCACTCTCCTCAATGTGTGTGCCAAATTTCGTCGTCGTATGACCATTCTAAGTGCCCGAAACACTTCCCGCAAAAAATGCAAATTGGCCAAAATTGCGAAATGAGAAAAACGCGTTTGAAAGTTTGAAAGTCTGTATTTACAAAAATGAAAAACGCAGTAGCACGAAACTTGTGCTGAACACATACACACATGTCCAGAGGGAATATCAGTTGTCTAAAACTCTCCAGCACCGTAGGTTTTCCCTTCCCGGCTGGTGCGGCAGGACTCTTCCACCCGGGCCCTCTTGGCTGCACTGCGACGGTGTGCCCTCGCCTCAGCGGTCTGACGCACATTCATCTTGTGCATGCGCATGCTGTCTCGGCGGTCGCTGAGGGTAACCAGGGCCTCCGAAGGAAGCACCCCAAGCTCTTCCAGCACCTTTTCAAAGCTCGCGTGGCCCCGGTTGAACCACAGGACTGCAATGGCTGTGGCTGTTTCCACAGCAGTCCGGGAAGCAAACCGGGTCTTTGGACACAGCAGCCATATTTTGCTGTTCAGGGACTCGGCCGCGTTCTGTGTCTTGCCGTGGAGGCACCGGGCAAGCAGCTTCGCATCTGTGAGACGCTTGTAGATTGGGAGGACTGCCAAACCCTGGGCCTTGGTCAGGAGGGGGGTGTGGCACGGTGCAGGCTGGCCCTGCGCCTCAGCACGTCGGTGCTTGCACCACGAGTCTGGGCCTGCAGGACAGAACTTGTGACTTCCAGCACCGTCTGTTGAGCACGAGTGCAAACATGAGGCCCATATGGCAGTGTACATCTTGTGGACATTTCCCCGATTGTTCACAATGGCCACCTGAAAGTAAGTTTGAAGCTTCTGGATGGTGGTCTCCTTCAGCTTCTCCCCTCGTGGAAGTGGCGTTGGCAGCTTCCGCAGGCCGGTGCCCAGACGTTTCGCCACGTGGTTGGTGCACTCCTCTTTTTCAATTGGAGTGTCAGGGTACACGTTGGCATCACAGACCCCGTTGTAGGCCTTGCTGTCTCCATCGCTTAGGAAGATGGTGAACCGCAGGGGTGTCTCATAGTCCACAGTCCTCTGCCAAATGCGCACTGCAGCTTCGGCCTCCATGGCATGCGAAGAACAGTCGCAATTCTTCTCACAAACGGGATGATGAAACGCCTGCCATGTTTCTTCATCGCCTCCCATGTCGTTATGCAAACTGCACGCCAGGCAGAAGTTGGAAAGCACTTCATAGTCCAGGCACAAACCAGTGTCCAAGGACACTACAGTTCCCACACCATTGTGGCTTTTGTGGCCTCTTTTTTGCCATGTGCCGTCAAACATGACTGGCACGTCACTGTTACCAGCCACCTCTTTGGTGACGCTGCGTGCCCTTTGCATGTTTTCACAGACAGCCTTCACTGCCGCACTGTGAATCTTTTTGCCGATAGCATGGAAGGTCTTATGGTGCATAGGGTTTGGCAATCCAACTACTGCACAAAATCGTGAAAGTTGCTCATGCCCGATACCGACGGCACGCGCTGCAAGCACCACTTTCAGGTTCACGGCAAAGGCGTCACGCGAACTCCCGCTGTCGTAGCTTCTGCTTGCACCGCGGCCGCCATCTGACGCGACCCGCTTCGACGAGTACGCGGACGAAAGGATGCTCTCCGAGCACTCCGCATTCTCGCAGTGTAGCTCCAGAAACGCCGAAAGGCCTTTCCGCTTTTTATTCGGTGCCCGAACTGCGAGTTTACTCTCGTGACAAACGGGGCATGCCGCGCCTGCGACGACGGCCGTCAATGCACCCAACTCGCACAGCACTACGCTTTCGGCACGATCGGCATTCGGCCTGACGTCGTTTTCGAATAACGCGATCTTTTTCTGCGATGCACTCACAAAATTCACTGCAGCGTTGATCTCGTCGTCGCAGTTGCCATGGTCGACGTTGCCGTGGTCGATGTTAGGCCTACCGGCCGCTGGCCCGTCGCGGACATTTTCGTTGGCGGTGGCTTTCTTGTACGTCCTCCGCCGCTTCCCTCTGAACTTGTTCTTACTTCTGTATTTCCGATGGTCGGCAACGGCCTTTTTCGGGCTTGCCATCGCACGAAAACAGCGAAAAATAACTCCGGAAAACAGTGAAGCGAACTACGGCAAGAAAACACGGGTGCTGTCAGCCAATGGCGGCCCTGCGTTAGTGGCGCGCGGTTTGAAACGGCGGGAAAAGACTGTTTTTGTTGCTTTTTTTTTAGATTTTTCGTGAACGTACGAGACTTCAAGAACCGGGATCGTGGAGAGTAAGGACAACTCTACACGAGCCAGCGGCCGCAATATGGCGGACAGCTCTCTTCGCGGCCCCGCGAGCACGCGAACAGCAGCCCGTTTTGTGTAAATTTCGTGATGCCGCGCGTCACTGCCGCTCACTCAGACGCGTTTTTCACTGACTTCTGATGCTTATTTCGCTGTGATATTTTCAGATGTCAAAATATAATGTATAAAGATGATAAAGCAACAAAAAACAGAAAAGGTGAAATTTGGAAAAAAAACGCGACTTTTCGACCCGCGTCTCCCCTTAAGGGGAGACGCTCCTCGAAAGCACTTTTTTTTTGTTATTCAACTTAGAGCTTCAGAAATTGGACCACTGATGCAGTTTTTCCTCCTGATTCCAAATCTGTAATCAGTTTTTACATAAGTGCAATAGTTTGGGAGTTGTGTTTCAAGTAATGGTGAAACTTGATAAGTTTTCCGGGAACTTTCGCGCATACTAAATGTTCATGCAGAGAGTTGTTCAATGGCTCCTTTTGCTCCCTATTAGCCATAGAGTGCCGATATCTAGCTAGAAATTGTGCTCCAACTTTGAAACTATGAAAAAAACATCTGTGTAGCAAAGTACCCTTTTTTTTCCACTCGACCACCATTAAATTTATTAATAGATATTTACAGCTGATAGGTTGTGCTGATTCAAGTAGATATCGGCACCCTACGCACTCTCCTCAATGTGTGTGCCAAATTTCGTCGTCGTATGACCATTCTAAGTGCCCGAAACACTTCCCGCAAAAAATGCAAATTGGCCAAAATTGCGAAATGAGAAAAACGCGTTTGAAAGTTTGAAAGTCTGTATTTACAAAAATGAAAAACGCAGTAGCACGAAACTTGTGCTGAACACATACACACATGTCCAGAGGGAATATCAGTTGTCTAAAACTCTCCAGCACCGTAGGTTTTCCCTTCCCGGCTGGTGCGGCAGGACTCTTCCACCCGGGCCCTCTTGGCTGCACTGCGACGGTGTGCCCTCGCCTCAGCGGTCTGACGCACATTCATCTTGTGCATGCGCATGCTGTCTCGGCGGTCGCTGAGGGTAACCAGGGCCTCCGAAGGAAGCACCCCAAGCTCTTCCAGCACCTTTTCAAAGCTCGCGTGGCCCCGGTTGAACCACAGGACTGCAATGGCTGTGGCTGTTTCCACAGCAGTCCGGGAAGCAAACCGGGTCTTTGGACACAGCAGCCATATTTTGCTGTTCAGGGACTCGGCCGCGTTCTGTGTCTTGCCGTGGAGGCACCGGGCAAGCAGCTTCGCATCTGTGAGACGCTTGTAGATTGGGAGGACTGCCAAACCCTGGGCCTTGGTCAGGAGGGGGGTGTGGCACGGTGCAGGCTGGCCCTGCGCCTCAGCACGTCGGTGCTTGCACCACGAGTCTGGGCCTGCAGGACAGAACTTGTGACTTCCAGCACCGTCTGTTGAGCACGAGTGCAAACATGAGGCCCATATGGCAGTGTACATCTTGTGGACATTTCCCCGATTGTTCACAATGGCCACCTGAAAGTAAGTTTGAAGCTTCTGGATGGTGGTCTCCTTCAGCTTCTCCCCTCGTGGAAGTGGCGTTGGCAGCTTCCGCAGGCCGGTGCCCAGACGTTTCGCCACGTGGTTGGTGCACTCCTCTTTTTCAATTGGAGTGTCAGGGTACACGTTGGCATCACAGACCCCGTTGTAGGCCTTGCTGTCTCCATCGCTTAGGAAGATGGTGAACCGCAGGGGTGTCTCATAGTCCACAGTCCTCTGCCAAATGCGCACTGCAGCTTCGGCCTCCATGGCATGCGAAGAACAGTCGCAATTCTTCTCACAAACGGGATGATGAAACGCCTGCCATGTTTCTTCATCGCCTCCCATGTCGTTATGCAAACTGCACGCCAGGCAGAAGTTGGAAAGCACTTCATAGTCCAGGCACAAACCAGTGTCCAAGGACACTACAGTTCCCACACCATTGTGGCTTTTGTGGCCTCTTTTTTGCCATGTGCCGTCAAACATGACTGGCACGTCACTGTTACCAGCCACCTCTTTGGTGACGCTGCGTGCCCTTTGCATGTTTTCACAGACAGCCTTCACTGCCGCACTGTGAATCTTTTTGCCGATAGCATGGAAGGTCTTATGGTGCATAGGGTTTGGCAATCCAACTACTGCACAAAATCGTGAAAGTTGCTCATGCCCGATACCGACGGCACGCGCTGCAAGCACCACTTTCAGGTTCACGGCAAAGGCGTCACGCGAACTCCCGCTGTCGTAGCTTCTGCTTGCACCGCGGCCGCCATCTGACGCGACCCGCTTCGACGAGTACGCGGACGAAAGGATGCTCTCCGAGCACTCCGCATTCTCGCAGTGTAGCTCCAGAAACGCCGAAAGGCCTTTCCGCTTTTTATTCGGTGCCCGAACTGCGAGTTTACTCTCGTGACAAACGGGGCATGCCGCGCCTGCGACGACGGCCGTCAATGCACCCAACTCGCACAGCACTACGCTTTCGGCACGATCGGCATTCGGCCTGACGTCGTTTTCGAATAACGCGATCTTTTTCTGCGATGCACTCACAAAATTCACTGCAGCGTTGATCTCGTCGTCGCAGTTGCCATGGTCGACGTTGCCGTGGTCGATGTTAGGCCTACCGGCCGCTGGCCCGTCGCGGACATTTTCGTTGGCGGTGGCTTTCTTGTACGTCCTCCGCCGCTTCCCTCTGAACTTGTTCTTACTTCTGTATTTCCGATGGTCGGCAACGGCCTTTTTCGGGCTTGCCATCGCACGAAAACAGCGAAAAATAACTCCGGAAAACAGTGAAGCGAACTACGGCAAGAAAACACGGGTGCTGTCAGCCAATGGCGGCCCTGCGTTAGTGGCGCGCGGTTTGAAACGGCGGGAAAAGACTGTTTTTGTTGCTTTTTTTTAGATTTTTCGTGAACGTACGAGACTTCAAGAACCGGGATCGTGGAGAGTAAGGACAACTCTACACGAGCCAGCGGCCGCAATATGGCGGACAGCTCTCTTCGCGGCCCCGCGAGCACGCGAACAGCAGCCCGTTTTGTGTAAATTTCGTGATGCCGCGCGTCACTGCCGCTCACTCAGACGCGTTTTTCACTGACTTCTGATGCTTATTTCGCTGTGATATTTTCAGATGTCAAAATATAATGTATAAAGATGATAAAGCAACAAAAAACAGAAAAGGTGAAATTTGGAAAAAAAACGCGACTTTTCGACCCGCGTCTCCCCTTAAGGGGGCAGGACTGGTCTCGGACATTTTTTTTTTATTTCTTCAGTGATCTTGACCAAACTGCACAGCATTATGCAGTTTTTTTTTCTGCTGATTTCAAATATTTAATTAGTTTTCCTGTAACTCATCTTGTTCCTGAGATAACTTAAGTTCACCCCGTATTGTTTAAGGTCGCCATAGAAAAAAAAGTGCTAAATTAAAAGTGATTTTTGAAATACACCAACATAGACTAATGACTATAGACAAATGATGCAAGAGTTTTCCGGCTTTATGCCTTTCTTGGTTATTTTACAGCAAAAACGAACTATCCATTTTCAAAAGCAGTTGGTATTGTGTTACAATTTTGATGAGTAACTAATTAAAAAGGCTTGTGCTCTAAATTCTGCTCCCATACTTGCATTCTACACACATACAGGTTCCATTGCAAAAAGAATTATTGTTTTACCTGCCCTAGCTGCAGAGATATTGAGGCCTCAAAATTGAACAGTCAAAGATTTACTTTTTTGAGAAAATGGAACAAAACCCACAGTTTCTTCAAAAAGCAACAATGATGGTGCGCATGTTTTGCAATCCTCATAAAAGCGCTCATAAATTGGTAGTAGAGCTTTAGACAAAGGTGCTGGCAAATTATAAAGAAGCCTCAAAGTCGGTTCCCCATTTTTTTGGAGGTCTGCATGTTAACAGCACCAAGAATCTGGACAGTTAAAATGACATTACAAAAAATTACTACTTCCTGGTGCGTGAAAATTTGCAGAAAGATACAAAAATACTTGCAGAAACCAAATATGTCAATTTTAAAAAATGAACTTTTTTGTCACTTTTTGGTCCGAAGAGCAGTCTGCCCCTTAAGTCCAGGAAAGTAACTGGTGATCATTAGAGGCCAAATTTATAGGCACTAAAAATTGGGTTTTAGGTGCCAGAAATAGGCGGAGCAAAACACTGTTCTAGGCTCCAAAGATTGTAAACATAGACACTATAAACTTTCACTAAATTCATATTTTAGAAGAAATATGTCTGTGATCATTGTCTACAACAGGAAGCGAACAAAAATGCTTTAGTTTATGGTAGCACAAAAGCATAATAGTTTAGAATAGACATGCGTTTTTTTTTCGCAGGGTTTGCAGAACATGGTCTCTCCATTTCTGTAATCCAGCATGGTGATTTAATGAATAAACATGTTTCTGGGCTTCTCTCTTTTCGGCATGGCTGAGGAAAGGCTACACAGGTGCAAGTAGCGAGAGCGCAATAGGTCAGAAGCATCTTTTTGCCTTGTAATAACTTGGTCTAAACCGCACAGGCCATATTTTTCTTCTATCTGTGCTCACCTTAAGGGCCCTTACGCAAGGTTGAGAATTCCGGAAAGAGAAAAGTAGTGCATGCACTGGGCGCTCACGATTTCATCTGCCAGGATTTGCAGTACTACATGCTCCACAAGGAGGTGAAATGCCAGATTGAAACCGCTTGACCTTCATCTCACGGGCGTGCGCCCCAACATGGTGGAAGTGATGAAATGTTCCTGCGTACGGCAAAGTTGCACGTGACACTGCAAGAACTATTCCAGATGACGTGCGTAATTTGTACAATGAATTGCCTGAATAGAAGTATCAAGGTTCACAGAAATAATAAAACACGCAGACAGATTCTATGTGCATTATTTTTTAAACTTTATATTGAGCTAGATGCGAGCCTAAGCTGTCTTAATTTCGTTTGCATTGGTGTTCTTGCATCGTGCCAATGCCAACATTCAGAATGCTTGGCGTGTTTTTGGCACATCGTCTCTCAAGCGCCTGTGTGATCCTGTGTATCAGGGTGCCAGTACGTGATCCATGTCAGCCTCTCCAAACTTGCGCGCATAGAGGGATCCATCTCACGGAAACAGGCAGTACAATACAGAGCACTTCAAAACGACAGAACACCGCTTTCGTGCACGGCCTGGCATGGGCGTGTCATGCGAATGCACCCTACGTGCACATGGCGTTCCGATGCGTTCGCGCCGTGTGATGATCCTCCAGCTCAGAGTTGGCCCGATACCAAATAGGGCAGAGCAGAAATTGGGCTTGCCAAGTCTACGACGATTGAGTGGTGAAAGTTTTAAGCTCACTTTCTCACATCATGCTTTCGCAGCTTGTAATAAATCATTTAAAAATTCTAGTGATACAAAGCTTTTCATCGAAAACGAAAAACTTCCACTGTCTAAGTAAAATTTCTCATATGACCTAGTGAAGCGTCATTTAGGAAGTAAATGACAAATTAAACAAAAACCACATGAATATTTTTCTTATCTATGCTTAACTTTCTCCTGATAACACTATGGATTCGCATTCGTCCTTCATAGTCCTGCCACTGCATAAAACCACTTCCTGCTCCTTACGCAAACGAGAAAAGTTAGAGAGATGGCGAGCACACGAAGCAAGGCAAATGAATACATGTGTAGAGGTTTATTGATCTTCATGCTAGCTAAAAGATTTTGTAAACTTGACAGTGCTGAAAGTACCGTAGTTACTCGAATCTAACGCGCACCTTTTTTCCGGTAAGCGAGTTCATAAATCGCATGCTCGTCAGAATAGAGTACGAACAAAAAAAATTACGGTCAATCTATTGCCATCAGCAAATCCAAAATGGCCGCCCCCTACGTGCGTCGGCATGGCGCGTCGGCCATTTCTCTGCCTATGTGTTTCCCATGTGCGGCACTTCGTACGTGTGCTGAGGAGTTCGTCATCTAGTAGTGCATTAGCATCGACAGCATGGAAGGGCCGACTCCAAAACCTCGAGTGCACCACGATGCCGCTTTAGAAGAAAAGTCATCGTGTGTGCAGAAACAGAGTGAAATTGGGCCCGCATCGCGGTCGTTCGGAGTTCCCGAACGTGCGTGCGAGACCGGCGGAACAAAAGCAGAAGATTGTCGACAGCAAAGCTTCACGCAAAGGCTTTCTGTGGACCACGCAGGGTCGGTTTCCGCAAATTAAAGAGGCTGCTCGGCGAGTATGTGCTTGAGCAGCGAGCGGCACAGCGGCCCGTCACGACAGAACTGCTTCAAGTGCGGGCTATGCAATTAGTCTTAGGAAAAGTCTAATGCGGAGCCAGTTTAAAGCGAGCAGGTTGCTGGCTAATAACTTTATGAAAGAGAAAAGCCTTTCCCTCCGAAGGGGAACATGCATATAGCGAAAGTTTTGCGTATGAGTACGATAAAAAGCTTCAACGGTTTTCAGAGGTTCGTCCTAAACTTGCGGCGCAATAACGGCTACCTGCTTGGGCAAATCGGGAATGCCGATCGGGACGCCTCTTTACTTTCGACATGCCTGGCACCACAACCGTCGAGAAGGGGGGAAGCAAGTTTCGCTGTGCTGACATCGGTCCCACGGTAAACTACAGTGACTGCAATACTCTGTCACACGTCAGAATGGGCACAAGCTTCGCCCGTACCTCATATTTAAATGGAAGACGCTCCCAAAAGGAGTCATTTTTTCGAGTGGTGGGATCGTGCGGGGCCAGCGAGAAAAATGGGTGCGCTTTTAAGGGGGGACGCTGCACTTCGGGACCGAAAATCAGCCAAAAAAATCGAGTTTCCGCGGACCTTCTTTTCGCGTTCCCGACATCATTGCGCACCTATTTACAAAATTTCATAGCCGAATACCATCAACTTTTATCGTTATTCAACTTTAAAAAACCGATAACGGGCGTCCTGCCCTTTAAATTGAGGGGCGAATAGCGCAGGTTTCGGCTCTACGATACGCGGGAACTACGCGCTCGATCGGCGCCATTTTGGTCTTGTTTGAAAGAACGCGTTTCCAGCAGTTTTTTTTTATTCTGTAAGCAACATTGAGCGTTTCCCCGGCTCGAAAAAACGGGGCCTCAAAGACGAAGAGCCGCGCTCACTGCCATTGGCTAAACGGCGCACGTGACTGAAATGGCGTTTTCCGGTTGGCTGGAAGCTCGCGGCTTGCGCCTGCATACGCAACCCGACGCCATTTTGAAAGGGTTACCGCTGTGACGCCTCGAAATCGGCAGAGCACTCTGAATCTTCTGATCGTATCCGCCATGCATTGAAACGCAAAAAGTATCGGACCGTGCACGCATTTGTCGCAGGAAACGCAAAGGTTGTGGGAAAAAGTCTAACGAAGTCATCAGAGCCCTTGGTTGACTCCGACGAACGATGTGTCGACGCCTCGCGGCCGTTCAGCGATGGTGCGAACCGAGCGCGTTACCTCCGACGACGATGACGGTGAAGCGAACTCCGGACGACTACGAATCGACGCCAAGGTGGTGACAAAACGCCGAAGTTGAAGAAAATCATGCCCGGGAGAAAGCGACGCTCTGACCGGCTTTCATCGGCGCCAGCAACTGCACGGAAAATTGACTTTTCACCGCGAGTTGTAGCGGGGCAAACCGCACAGGACTCGACCACGCTGCTCCTTATCTGCTATTGCATCTAGATATCCTAAACGGATAATGGTGCCTTGTGTTGCAAGCCTGCCACGGACCGGCTACGATCGTCAAGTGGATCGGGACTAAGGACTTGCCGTGAAAGTGCTAGTGCAGTGTGAAAGGTGCGGCGAGATCGCGAATGAATGGACTTCGCCTCGCGCGACGGCAGCGAAAACGTGCAATCCGTTGAAGTAAATCTTCTCGCTTCGAGGGCGATGATGGCTACCGGCAACGGCCAAACGAAATGAACGATATTTTCGCAACAATGGGCATCTACACACCGAGGTATGCACCACAAGACGTTTCAGCGGCATTTGAAGAACACGCTGGTCACCCGCTGCAACGCGAGCGCTGAGTCCGCTATGAGCGAATGTGCGAACAAGGTAGAAACAATTTATGATGACTTGTGCTTCGGCCACCGGGGCAATATTGCCGTTAGCTACGACGGCACGTGGAAGACGCGCGGCCATTCTTTCCCACATTCGGCGTGGGCACAGTTATCGATATTTAGTGGCTACTTGTTGGACTACGTCGTTCTTTCCAACTTTTGCCTAGGCTGCGAGGTGGGCCCAAAGCCTAGTAGTGAGGGCTATCAAGAATGGAAGGCTAACCACAAATGCCAAAAAAATACGAACAGCAAAGCGGGCAAATGGAAGTGGAGGCGGCTCTAATTCTATTCAGAGGTTCGCTTGAACACCTTGGCCTGCGCTACACAACTATGGCTGTCTGATGGAGACTCTAGGACATTTTGCGCCATACAAGACGCCAAGGTGTATGGTTTAATTGACGTGCAGAAGGAAGACTGTATTAATCATGTACAGAAACGGATGGGCACCGCATTGAGAAACCTGGTGCAGAAACAAAAGTGCGATGGGGAAAGAGGCCTTGGTGGGAAAGGCAGGCTCACAGGTGAGCTGGTCACCAGGCTGAGCACATATTATGGCCGGGCTCTGAAATCGCATGAACGTGACGTGGGCGAGATGCAAAGGCTGTGATGGCCACATACCGCCACGTCACCCGTTCCACTGATGAATGCTCGGACCACAGTCTGTGCCCAGCTGGTGAAAACTTCATGGTGTCGGCACAATGCCGCAAAAGCAAAGGGTGAGCCCGACCCCAAGGCATGCCTACAATCTACCGAAGACGTGGTCAGAGGCATTACTACCGGTTTATACCCGTCTTTCGGAAAGAGCCCTGCTTCAGAGGTGCGAACGCGGCAAAACGCATAACTCCAACGAGAGCCTACATTCGGTAATCTGTAGTTTGGCCCCCAAGGAGCACCATGCGTCCCTGTTCGCTGTTGAAGCAGCTGTTGCAGAAGCAGTGCTGCGCTTCAACACAGGCAATTTGAATTCTGCAACGGCAATCTTAGGTGAAATGAACATGATGCGACAGTACTGGTGCCAGGAGAGCGAGAGAAAAAGACCACCGTCACAGCATTGTCTCCAACAAGAAAAGAACAGCCTGCATTGGAACTCCGGAAGCTAGTGAAGAGGAGGCATGAGCAAAGAATGCATTCAGACTATGCTTCTGGTGCGTTTTGAGGTTGTCTTGTTGCATCTTCTGCAATAAAAATGTGTGCCCACTTTTTTCTCGATTTCTCAAAACGACAATTTTCATGTGCTTCCCATTATGCCGGAGCAATATCTTCTTGTTCTATCTGGTTTCATTCGATTTCTTTTTTGTTTCGAAGATAAATGCAGGGGATGTGTCGTAAAGTAAGTTTTATTGTAATAATTTTGGAGAAAATTCTCTAAATGGATCTTTTGTTTCAAGTGTAGATGGGGGAAATTTTTCATGGCATATTCAATATCCCACAACTTTGCTTCGAAATAGCCCAGAACAATGATTTAATACTTATTGCACACTGTGAACATACCGAATTGGTTCTGTAGGTTGCACATCAATATCCAAGTTACGTTAATTAGCTAATTAGGCCTTAATTGAAAATGTCGCAGTTCACTATATCTTTAAAACTAATTGTCACAGCAAAAAAGATTAGATTTTGAAATCAGCAGTAAAATCTACATAGGCTCTCCAATTTGACTGAGGTACTCGCAAAAATAAGTTTTTGGAAGGTGTAGCATCCCCCCTTAATCGATGTCTTACGTTTTTTTTTTTTTTTTTTTCGCTGTGAAATTTGGTGCGCGGTACACCTCGAGGGCACGGTAGAATCAAGTAAGTACGGTAACTTAGAGGTGGAGTATAGGGTTCCACAGTGTTTCCGAAAGCTAAATTTTGCCGTGTAACATGAATACCGTATTCCAGCGTTACTTGACAGTAAAATTTGAGGTTAAATAGCTTTTATATAGGCACCGATCTTGAAAACAGGTATTTAAAGGCACATATAGAAATTTAGGCTCAAACCACCAAACAGGCATTTATATTTTAAAAACAATATACGAGCTGTTCTTATCCTCTTATCGTGCCTTTTAACATATGAAGCATGAATAAACTCAAAAAAAACAAAATAGGCGTTTGCCTCTAATCCGGTCTATGGTGATCATTTATGGCTGTTATATTTCAGTGTCCCTGCAAAACGACATAAACTTTCATGCATGTTCTTTCATAGCGTCTGCCCTCTTTGCAATGCAAAAAGGGCCAGCAGAACTTGTCTTGCTAGGATGCCCACAGCTCGAGTGGTGCTGAAGTGCGTTTACAAGTGTGGTGTCTTGTAGCAAAAGTTTTTGGTGCGAGCAAGCTTGTGATGCCTTGCTGGTGAAATGGCAGCTTGGAGACTCGACGGTGGGCCTTATGCAGACGTGGTGACAATCGAGAAGGACTGGAGAGTTCTTCCGGCTGCTGTATGATGTGAAGGGCCGCTTCATCCTGCCACCGCATCACACCCGAGGAGGCCAAGATACAAGCTGTGCCGCGTCAAGCGGGTGCAGGTGGGCCCCAAGGGAGTGCCTTTCCTCACCACACACGACGCGCCGCACCATCCGCTACCCGACCCCCCCCTCATAAGGTCAATGACACTGTCAAGGTTGACCTGGGCCACCGGCAAGATCGACGACTACATCAAGTTCGATTCCGGTCAGTCTCCTTACCTTTTCATGCGTATGTAGGGAACCATTGCATAGGTACTACTCTCGGGAAAAGCATTCTGCCACACCCTAGGTGGAAAGTTGCATAAACTTGTCGGAACTCATGGAAAGAAGTAAAGCATGTAGACAAAAATGCAAGAGCAGAAGCTTGTGTTTGTTCTCTCTTGGTTTCCTGTACAGACTCTGTGTGCCTTTCTTCTACGAAAACACACTTCAGATATAGTCGCATTTAGTGCGTTGAACCGCAGAGTCATGGTGCAGCACCATGAAAGCTCTTGTAGAATCTGAGCTTCCTGTGCATTTCATTACCCTGCTATATTGATGCATCTAATGTAAACCATTTTCTCTTAAGCCTGCTGAAGCATTTGTTACTGGGAAAACTTGCTCTATACCAAGGCAATGAAAACTGGTTTACTTGTTTTATACTAGTGACATTCCTTGCTCTCTTTCTCTTCTCTTTCTCCCCTATCTGTGCCATTACTTAAGTCTTGCAGTTTTCCTTCCCGAGTTTTTTTTGTTGTGTCACAGGGCCGTAGTGCTTGTTACTTTTCGTGGTGCAGCCAGCGAACAAATTCGTTTTATCAATTGGCATTTTGTGGTTCGGTCCTCCAGTTCAGCTGGTAGTGATAATCGAAATGTGATCATTCTCAAATTAGCACATCAAATCATATTTTTTACCAAGTTTTTTGTGCCACGGCGCATGCAGTTTATTCTAAGCTGTCCTTTTTGAAGGAAAGAAAGAAGGGGAATTTTAGTGGGGAGGCTGCTGCTATAGCTCAGTTGACTGAGCATTGGAAGCATTATTCGAAAATTCCTTGTTCTACTTGATCTGACATTTTCATCATAAGAAATACAAAATAACATCCCCATTACTTTCCTTGGCTTTTTGTTGGTTCTAATTAATGTTTGCTCGATTAAAGGTACGCTTTAAAGCAAGAACAAATTTAGACTTGTAAGAAGTGTTCTTTCAAGCTATATACACGGTACTCTGCATGCAGTGCCCTGGCTGAAAATGTGTGTTTATACAGTTTGTTACGAACTTTGCAATT